>WOGP01000090.1:0-33271 GCA_015342065.1 Leptinotarsa undecemlineata
GGATGCACTTTGAAAATTTACTATAGTGGAATTTTCAAGAACTTAGGATATTGCAAAAAAGCTAAGTGCATCGCTGAAATTATTAGTTAAATTTGTTAAATTTGTTGATCCAATCGCAAATAAATTAGTAACGTTAGATTTGTCAAAAAATCCTTTTTTCGGAAATTGCTTGTCAAAAAATGGTCGCCATTTGAAAAATAATAATTAGACACGAAAATGTTATTTTGTAAACTTGTCTCATTCATATTCAACACACTAGTCACTAAAACTCCACTATTGCAATTTTCTGATATCACTTGAGGTCCATAGATTAGTTTACGTCCGATCATGGCCACCTAGATGCAATTTTAAAAGTGACTCTGAAAAAATCAAATAGGCTGAAAAACTTCCGGAAATATCAGTTTCTGATCCAGAATTGTCTCAGAAATCCAAAAATGTTACAATATACAGGGTGTTCCATTTAAAAATTCAGAACCGGAGCCATTTCCGCTGAAACCGGAAGTGACCGGAAAGTGAAAAATATGTGAAAACATTCCTCTCTACATACCATTCAACTATACCAAATCTTGTTTTGATACCCCTAATAGTCTAGAAGTTATGACTTGTCTAATAGATTCGTTGACACCCGGTATACGGGTTACTTCTTTGCTTGACCTTCACATTTTTGTGAAGAGTTTAGTATGAAATCAATTGCTTTCTTCCTTTCTTTGGAAAATTCCCAAATCTGTCTTTGTATCTGTAGAGTTAGGGAGGGTGAGTGTAGGTCCACAACACTTCGGCCACATATGACCCATCGAACATCCTCAAGAGGAGTTGTTCTCCTAGGTCATCGCCCATCCTGTCTTTTCCAGAAAGGTGGACAGGTCATTAGGAGATAACCTCTTTATATCGACAGGTGTAGGCCAAGACTCGCCGAACACACACTCTCTAATTAACAATAACTTCGGACTTCTTTAAACTGAAAAGTTACAAAGAACGTGAAATGAAATGTGGAAGTGATGTGGTGAATATATACTTGTACTTTTCCATAGTTTGTATAGTTGAAAAAGAAAGCTAAAAAATTGCGATTTCTGGAACTTTAGGGGTCCATAACTTTTTTCGAGAATTGGAGGATGCACTCTATCCAGTATTTCTCAGGTACAGTGTTAGTAATAATAGCTTCATGAGTACTTCAATAGCTCATTTCCCAAATTTCCCATTATAGAAACTTCAAGAAGGTTGTTTCAAATTCCATTGAAGAATGTTATTTCCCGCATGTAGAATTGATTCATGCTCTTGTAAATTTTGAGGGAAATACATATCTAGCATATACAATACATCTCTTGAATGTAAGAGAAATGTGAAATAAACTTATCAGTAGTAACACAAAACACAGTGACAACTTGGCCTAGTACTAACTACAATGTTTGACTTACCCAGCTGAATAAACTTCTTCTGTACTGCTCCAACCAACACATGTCACAGGAGCTCTATGGGATGGTTTGTCGGCAAGAGATATTTTGAATCTCATTGTTATTTGGAGAGAATAAATGAAAACAATGTTGAAATAATATTGTAGAATAGAACTGTACGTGTTGATTGTATTGTGTTGCCATGGCAACGAAATAGATTCACTGCATGTGACTGTGTATACAGGGTTAAGAAGTTTACTATTGAGTTCATACACTTTTACACTCACTTGGGAAAGTTGTTCGTAGGTTTGTTTTTACTTTGTGTCGAAATGCAATTGAACAAGTTCCATCATGAACTAGAAGAAGAGAAATCAAAATATATTTTTTTTTGTTCACTCTGAGGATTGTTGTGCCTGAATTTTTCATCAATTTAGTCGATACCTACTTTTCCTAATTCACTAAACATGTATTGACATTTGTGAGATTTTTGCTATAAATCGTTTTCAAAATCGCAAAACTTGTTTCATTGTGCTGCCAAATGTATTGGACAAATGTGAAATTGTCAATGTAGAGTGAAACAAACACGTTTTCTTAAATTGGTAGGTGGAAAACTCGCAAGTATTTTTCAATATAATTATGTGTGAATGCAAAATTTTGGCATACTCTATTCTATTCATCAGAATTTTGGCATGAAAAAAATTGAAATCTTCAGCAAACCGACTTTTTCTCACACTGAAAAGTATTTTGGGAAAAAACTTCATAGACCTCTGTCGATAGGTAGATAGTTGGGACATTTTACATGCTACAAAAATGGGAATGATATATTTTGCATTTTTCAAGATGTTCAAAGTATGAATTTCAAAGCCAGTATTATTTATCACTTGATATGGTGGAAAAGTTGAAAAATGATTTTTCGACAAATTCTTCGAGGTATGCATTAACAAAGTCCTAACTGTCAACATGCGATTCCTAGCATGAATTAGACTATACTTAGTGAATACCCATCATTACAGAGTAGTGATCGACCCTGCACCATAACTAGTGGTCGATTCCATGAATTGAATAAAGAAATGAACCTCTCACGAGTACTCTAACTAAACTGCTACCCATATTTCAGATAATTGCTTCCAGTTCCTTATGTTCCAAATAATTTAGTATTCTCTTGTTTCGATCTGAAAGATTGTGCAAAAACGAGGCATTTTCGATATGCTTCCGATTGTTAATAATACTACCTAGTTTAGTGAATATCTTACATTACTCGGTTGATGATATGAGTTGAAAACAGCTTTCTGTAATTACACTTTTTGAGCAACACATGAGCTCAATAATCTCATGAAAGAGAAAACTGTGACAGAGACAGAAATATCTTGTTCGGCGGTCGATGTCGAAGCCTTGCTTTGAGACGGACCTCTATGGAAAGCCTTAATTATTTTTACTATACGTGGATTTAGTCTTCTCTTGAGCCCATAGATGGCGTTCTTGTGAGAGGGATGTCTTCTCCTTCAGAAACGATTTTGTTTTGAAGATGTGTTTTTATTTGGTTCAGGATACTGAAATTATCAATAATGATTGCACAGAAAATGATTACGTTTATTCAGTGCTAACATTAATACTACTTTGAAAATGAACTTGGGCTAATTATTACGATTTCATTTGAAAATACTCTGAATGACAAGCAAACTCGGGCCATATTATCCCTTTGTGGAAAGATTTTATAGGTGAATATTTTTCGCCAATATGTTTAATCAATAATAGCTATTCATGTGACCAGTTGGGAAAAGTTGTATTCCGTGTAACAAGCGCGATTTGGGAAAGTACACAAAGTAGAATTCAATAACGAGTTCCATACAAAAGTTTGCCATAACTTTTCGTAATGGATGACGGAATGAACTTTTCATAAATCACTTGTGAAAAGTAACTCATTTTGTAAGTATTGATGTAGGTATGCATTCTATACATCAAAATAAAAAAAATATCTGCGCCGTCATTAATTTGAAAATTGTGTGTGAAACAATCATTCATCCGAACACTTCGAAAAATATTCCCCCGAGTCCATTCAACGAGATTTCTCCTCGAGTATCTCGTGCTCAATCTTAATTTTGATAAATTCGGCGTCGAACCGAAACCGACCAACAGAACTTCGGAAAGGGGGTTGGCGAGCCCTTATCCAAACAATTCCATCGGGGCGGTTTCGGTCGCGGTCGTATAAATAAGACAACGCAGATGGGACCGTCCTGGACCGATAGGAAAGTGTTAAATGGGATTAAGAGGGTCCGGTCTTACGGGAGACAATAGGCGTTTGGGAAGGAAAGTTGGGGGGTGGTTAGCTGAGACAGCGTTTGATTAAGGGATTTTTGACATTGTGAAATTCTAAGAATTTATACACTATTGACTCCGTAGATGAATACTGCTTTCGTATGAAACGTCTTTAAACCATGATTCATTTTGACACACATGAAAACTATACAATGTCGCGAAGATGAATCCTTGAAAAAATATTCATCAAGTCGGAGCGAACTACAAGCGAGATTACTGTTTAAATCGAACCATGGGTCTTATGCGTTTAATGAATGAGGGAAAAGAGCTGCCAGAATATTTTACTCCCTTGACTGTCCACAATGATCCATGTGAAGTTCCATGATTTTCTGGAACATTCGTCATCATTACCTAGATCTAGATTCTACCAATTATCGGAATGTCCCTACATTTTCTACATTTTCAGAGAGCTAAACTTTCAATCACTATATTTTTAAGAGCACGCTTTTGAAGTAAAAACAGAAAGTTCTATGATGGTTTCTTATTTTATTCGATCGTTTCAGAAATTTGAAGATCATTCTATCATATTACAGAACATTCCAGTTTGTTCCGAAATGTCCTGAAATGTTGAGGTCTGCTAATATGCTCGACTGTCTTGGAACTTTCTATATAGAGGGCCAGACTTCCATCCCTTTTATCTACAAAGGATCGTCCATCAGATAGGAACAGGATTATTTTTCTTGGACCAGCTAATATAACATATCACAAAAAATTAAGGCATATATGATCTGCTATCCGTGAGAAGTCGAGTTGAGTCGCTAGTCAATAGTCATAGACAATAAACTAAACACAGTGGTATTCTTATTCTACTTGCTACAGATATCACAGAATATTACCAGCTCCCAAGTATTCAGTAGATAGTTTATAGAAGTTAATATTGATTAACTCTTTTAATAAACATCATTAGCGGTAATTTTCGGCATACTTACCTACTTATTTTTTTGGGCCAGAGATGTGATAGGGGTAGTTGGAGAATTAATATTGACAATACGATCAATCGAATTAATCTGTACATTAGAAATCAACTGATCATTTTTAATATCTCAAATCCCTGTAACTGATCCCTTTTTCTGATCAAGAGTGAAAGAACCTGTATCACATTTGAGTTTTTGGAAGCCAAATATTCCTCATTTATTTTTTACTACAGCCTTTTAAGAAAATCACCCTGTACATTAATCTGAGACCCAGTGCGAATTTCCTTAACTTTCTTCTCTTCAAAATACATGCTCCCACGCACCCTCATGGTCAATCAGTTTCCTCATTGATTTAATACAGTGCGTTGCAATGAGGGTGTCAATCCGGATATATTTGACAAGCTAAAATATTATGCTAATACGGAAGCGTGTACTCTCACACACCACAGCCATATATCAAAGCATATTGAAAATCGGAATTACATCGGATATCAGTTGTCACGGCCCGTCAGTCGAGGGTCTGAATTCAATAAACATGCCCTTCTGGCATCTTCCTCTTCTTTCAATGGGCCGCAAATGGGACTATTGTGCGCGCCAGTTGTAATATCGTGATAAAAAGGCTGAAATGATTTGTCTTCTTGAGATTCTATGGTGTCTGCGGAAAACGAGAGATTGGGTATTGCTTTTTCAAGGTTTGTTCGCGGAGTGGTCTATATAGTATAGGATTCTGTCTACGACATTATATGGACGTAATGTTAGTCTACTTGAAACAATGCACGAAAAAAATTCTCAGACAGTTTCGTGAGGAATTTTCTTGTTTTCTTTTGAGAAATGATGAACAGCAAGAACTGTAAGAAATCTTCCAAAAAGGAATATATAATGAGTGAAAGAGAGTTTCTTGAGTACATCTTTCAGTGTGTAATATACTATCACTTAATTCCACTACCATCATCTACTCAGTTTATCGACTACGTAGTGGTATATAATATAGGGCACTATTCGCTTCACTTGCAAACACCATTGACTTTCTGCAAATCAATTATCCTGGTATCAAAATTTCCATATTCGGTGACTTCAATGTCCATAATAACGAATGGCTCAAATTTCCGAATATCAATGACGAACAAGGTCGCAAAACTTTTGCAATAAGCAGCAGATTCAGATTTATAGACGAGCCAACCAGAATTCCTGCCCGTGATGGAGAATATGCTAGTCTTCTGGATCTATCTATACCTAATAATCAATCCAGAAATTTACACAGTCACCGTAAGGTCTCCATTGGGCTCTTCCGACCACAAACACACTTCATTGTTGAGTGAATTAACGAAAACTGTTGGGAAACAATCTAACCCGCGGAGAATTTGGCTGAATGGGAGGATCTTTAAGACCATTTTCGAAATTTCTCCTGGCTAGATGTTTGTTTCAGTTCTAAAGATTCATCAACTTGTGCTTATAAAGAAAAGGAAGTTATACTATGATCCATGGATGCATATATTCCTTTTTCAATGAAACGACCTTCTAACGGTAAACCTTGCCGTTGCAAAAATCTCGCCTACCAGCAGTGGCGCAAAAATCCCAGTACCGAAAATCGAACAAGGTTTATTAATGCTCGCAACAACTGCAAACTGAGGATGAATGAAATAATATTATTCCACAATCAGAGAATTAGGAATAAATTGCTTGGAAATCCGAACGGGTCTATGTCCTTCTGGTCGGTAGCTAAAGCTGTTAATCAGAACATTACAAAATCCATAATTCCATCAGTAACACAAGCGGATGGTTCAATTGCCAACAGCCATAGAGAAAGCAAATCTACTAGCTGAAAAATTTGCGTCCCATTCCGCATTCGATTTCCTGAGAAAAGGACCATCCACTATTTTTACACTAGAATCCACAATGCCGGAAATTACTTTTCGACAGCGTCTAGTCAAGCGAATTTTGAAACATCTCAATATCGACAAGGCTGATCCTGACGAAGTGCCCGTTATCGTACTTTAAAGGTGCGGAAATGAACTCGCGCCAGTATTTTGCAGACTTTTCAACCTGTCTCACCACAAAGGAGTTTTACCTTCTTTTTGGAAGATTGCTCGCGTTCAGCCCATTCCAAATAACTATAGACCAGTCGCTTTCATTTCAGTGATATCAAAAACCATGGAGAAAGCCGTAAACCAGCATATCCTCAAATATTTGTAAGGTTTCAACATCTTGAGCGATCATCAATATGGTTTTCGGAAGCAAAGATCAACAGGCGACCTTCTATCATATGTCATCTCCAATTGGAATAACGCAATCGAGAAACATGGAGAGTCAAGAGCTGTTGTGCTTAATATTTCTGAGGCTTTTGACCACGTGTGGCATTGGGGTTTGCTGGCCAAACTTCGATGCTATGGCTTGTCGAATTATTTATGTATATGGCTCTTCAGCTTCCTGAAAGAACTTTCCCTGCAAGTGGCCGTCGATGGATATCTCTCGAATACTTTCACCATTAACGCCGGTGTTCCAAGGGATCCATATTGTATCCAACCTTTTTTTATTGTATATCAACGACTCATTGGAAAAAACAAGAATTCAATACATTGCTCTGCTGACGACAGCCCACTTGTCTCGTCATTCCATTTGGACATCGGCTACAGAGGCATATCTTCACCAGCAGCAGGAGGTTGCATATCTTAATGAGGATCTAGAAGTGATTTCGGATAGGGGTGGAAGTAACAAGGTTCAATTCAATGCCACTAAAACCCATGCATCGGTTTTCTCCAAGAAAATAAATGTCTCCGAAACGGATATAATAATGCCAGGTAGAAAATTCCGCTTTCTGCTTCAATAACTTTGTTGGGGGTTGAAATGGCTTGGCACAATCATGTCGCTGGAATTCCAAAGGCTGCTTCCCAAGAGCGTGGAACACTGTTCTGAACCAGAAAACTGTTCACACCTCAGCAACTTTTGATGCTTTATAAAGCTCAGATCAGACTTTCTTTGGAGTATTGTTCTCATGTATGGAGATCTGCCCCCAAACATACCGTGAAGTTGCTGGATTTCATCCAGAAAAGAGCCATCCGCCTGATTATAAACGCGAAAATCACGTGAAATCTTGATAGCCTGGAGCCTAGACCATCGAAGAAAGGTTGAAGAATTGTCTCTCTTCTATAGATACGTTCACGGGAAGTGTTTCAGCGACTTGGCACATTTGATTCCACCAAGAGCGGTACATATAAGAAATACGCGAGGTTCACCTCAGTACACCTAAAACTTCACTACTTGAGAACACTTTCATCTGGAGAACTGCGTTTATGTGGAATAAACTTCCTGAGAGCGTTTTTACAAATGGATTCCAAATGTATTTGATCTCCAGCGATTCAAATCCAATATGAATCGCTACTTTCGCACAGGTACCGCCCTGAGAGCGCCTAAAGGATTTTTCTGTAATGATTGTGTTTTGTCCTTAAAAAAAACTATTATGTGACACAATATGGTCCCAACATAGTTTCGACGTTTGATTAATATACTCTTACAATCATGGCAGGGAATTGAATAAATTAATTTTAATAGCGAGTCAAAGGAAATTTTGTCTTTAAGATTTGAAAACACTTATTCTGATCTTAAAAATTGCAATACTCTTCGAGTCACGTATTTTACCAACCAATTTGACGTCTTCAGGGGATAAAGAAAACTAATTCCTAACTCTGAAACTCTCAACAGAACACACTTTCAGTTTCAGATAGATACACATCAATGATTTCGGATAGAAATTTGCAGGAAACTTTCTCGTGAAAGTTCTCACAATTTTAACAGTGCCACTGAACAGTGACAAAGGTCAAAATCAAAACAACCCATTACATTCTTTGTAAACAGTTTTATTTAGCGTGCCCTGTTTGTTTGTTTGTTCGTTTGTTTATTAATCCAGTTATTTTAGGTTTTTTAAACCTCTATCTGCGGAAAAATTCCTACTGAGCTGAATTTTGGTATATACTCTCATAATGGCGTTTTAATGAAGATGAGAAAAATCGACATCGATATCGTACCGGCTAAAAAAGTTATAAGGGTCAAAATGTTACGAAAATCAGTTTTTCACGAATATCTCGCGACCTATGGCTCGGAGGTCAATAAATGTCATTATAAAAATTATTCTTCATACGATCATCTAATAAAAATTCTTTTTGCATTTTTCTGTAAAGTCAACCCTGGTTCGTTTAACTACTTGTCCTTACCTGAAAACTTCCGATATAACTAAGTTTTAAAATTTCACATTTAAGTTTTATACTTGATAATGGGGTAAATCCAAAACCGGTCCCATAAATAAAATTAACTAGTGGAAATCAGACAAAAGCGTTTTTATCCATGTCATGGAAGTACTCTGGTTGCATATATGTATTTCGAATTGAGCATAGCTGCTTGCATAGAAAAGTAGTACCTTTAATTTTAGTAGTATAAACGTGATTTGCTTAAATTGAAAATTGTCATATTTCTTTTCTGCTTCTTTAACGTTTTATGAAAAGTCAAAGGCGATTTTATAAGACCAGATTAACAAAACGCCATTCACTGTACTAAAATAACAACATTTTCGTTCCCAAGACGTGTTCCTGCAAGTGCATATATTATTTCATATCTGAATTATAGCAGTCCTTGGAATATCTTTGATTACTGTCAGAGTTATGAATGTTTTGATAGCAAATATAGTTCGATATGTTGAACGTTGATGAAATGTATTTGCTGATAATTTGAGAATCGGTTGATGTTTTGGTCATCAATTACCTGTTTCCTTTTATTTTCTGCTCTTCCAAGTTAGATAAGATGAGATAATCATTATCTTCAGTTGCATCTTATATTGGAATATTACGAGGTCATCGTGGTCTATCAAAATCAAGTGAATGGCCTTGTATGAGATACCCTATCAATACCCGCTTGAATGTCACATCTTATTCATGGAGAAGAACATATAGAAAAGTGTCAAATAGCTTTATCTAGGCAGGATGCACGAGGTGGTCTTCCTCTCATCATAGGAGAAGAAACAAGGATATGTTTGAACTGTAATCGATCTATTATGAATGAAATAAGGGACTTGACGATTGATACAACTTGTATAAATCTGAATGTTTAGGCAAAAACATCGAGCCATACGTGCTACATCTGAAATGCCACTGCTGATCAGCAAAATCTATCGAATGAATGCTGGGCCAATATTTTCATCCATTGGAATATATTGATGCCGGATAGTATGAAGGCGTGCAGGCATCATCTCTTTATGTTCTGTGATATGGTTCCATAGGAACATGGTCACAGATATATGCCGAAAAAATACCTTATGGCATTCCTCTGTAAATTGCGTCAGGGTCTGTTGGATGAGTTCTTGAAGGTAATATTCCATTATCCCCCTAGTCAAACCACCAGCCTAGCAACTTCTAAAGTAAGATAGTCTTTCGACCCATCGAATATTGGCAATGCAGCCATCGACAGAGAATTATATATTAAAAGGTTTGTAAGTGAGTTTGCCAATGTTTTATATAACCCGTCCCCAGACAACCCGAAGGCCATCGTTCACATCGATGGTTCATACGCTGCCAATAATAACAGTTGTAATTTCAGGATACTGCACCAATCTTTTTGCCGATACAAGGGACTTCATCTGGTGTAACCAGTGTTGATTTTAGCCTCGGGTTAATATATACTGAGTATTCAAGGACCCTATTGCTTAGACGCTCGCAACAATGATGTAAGAATTTTGGAGAATCATTTTGAAAGAAACTCAGAAGACATAAGAGGATGGTTATAAAGAGGTGATATTTTTGTTCTGGATCGGGTTATCGAGATGCCTTCACTGAATAATCTTGGAGACCAATTTGAAATGTCTTTGATTGTTTTACGAGGGCAACAACAGCTTTCCACTGAAAGCAAGAAATGGACATTTGAAATGTATGATGGATGTATCCGTTACTACGTTATAGGAGATCATCATAAAAAAAAATGGAAGTTTAAATGTTATTTACCACTTTAATTCGTAACTAAGGTTACTGCAGTTTCGTCCTATAAGGAAATTTTCAAATGTATACATTGAACTGCAGTAACTTTTGTTACCAATAAAAGTGGTGAAAAACATAAAAATTTATTTTGTCTCATTTCTTTTTTATTCATGAAAATATATTCTCGATAGCACCGCATCTTCCGAATATTTAAAGTTGGATGGTTGTTCCCAATGCAAAGTATGATCACCCTTCTCATGTACTGCAGAAAAACGAATACTATCTCGAACAAGTTTTATAAAAATTACCAGTATTCATTCTAGAAACTTTTGTCATTTGAACTTTTTGATGCACATATTGTGGAATATTTGATTATGGAAATTCAGATCGATACGCAGGCATTCAGGTAGTTGGCGCAGTGGTAACTTTTTTTTCCATATTCCATAAGATTAGTGCGGGGTCTATTAGTAATTGAGGTATGACCCTCTACCTGTCGACAGATTGATCTGAAATTTGGTAGATACACACACATTTGGTTTTCAGAAAAGAAAGATTTTAGTTATCTTCCTCAAAAACCAATCTCTTGTAAAAATATATTCTTTTAGTTTTCAGTTTTGATGCAACTTGATAATTCTGTATTATCGTAAATCCAAGATAGCCGAAGCTACAAAATGGCGCATTACATATTACCTTATTATATTGAGGTACTGAACGAACTAAACAGAATGGAAAGCATTGAGTAACAAAATTGAAAATAAAATAAGTGAAACAATTATGTTGAAGGTATTTGATGAATTAAAAAATAATGATATAGATAATGTACTGAAAAATAATTTGGAAGGTCCTACGTAGCAGTCGTCATACCACTTTCCGCAACAATCTGTGGTATTGATCAGATAAGAAATTAACGAAATCGTTCGGCGTAGAACATAGAAGAACTTAGTAACAGATTATCGAGCTATAATTATCTAATGCGACAAATAAAACTCTCTGCGTACTACTCATTGATACATTCTCAGATCACTTCTGGGATTCTTCTGTGGGGAATCTCAAGCTATGCTCTGAAAATATTCGTACTACAGAAAAAATCAATGAGGATAATGGTTTGTGCGGACCTCAATGCTCACTGCAAGCCAATTTTCGAGAAATATGGCATTTTGCCTCTACCTTGCCTGTTTGTCTATTATGCCGTGAGAAATATTCACAAAAACAGACATTGTTATTCGAACGTATCCGAATCTCATAATCATAATACGAAATCAGCGAGTCTGTTTAAAATACCTTTTTATCAACTTGACGTGTCCAGGAATAACTCACCTAAACAGCAGTTATACTAGTTACCAACTAGTTTGAAACAACTTCCTCTAGGATTATTCAAGAGAAAATGCAAAGTGCTATTATCAAAATATTGTTTTTATTCCATCAATAAATTTCTAAAAACTCCTTGGAACGACAACTCCATTTAATATTGAGGTTCAGTATGATTTTAACAATTTTAGACAATTGCATAGTATGTAGGTACCCTTTTTTCTTTATATGCTTGTACTATAGGTATTTTTACTATTCGTCGTGTAGGATGAGCCTATGGAGTCATATGTATATTCCTCTGTTTGTGTGATGTTCCTATTTACAGTGGAAGCATTGGTCTTTCTATTTATATTGTACATTACTTCAATTCTTGTTCCGATAAGTGGAACACTGACTTGCTACATATGTATTTGTGGATATCTAACGTGGCCAATAAAGTTCTATTCTATTCTATTTACATATTTATTCAGTTTACGCTATGCCCAACGATTTTATTATTTTTTCATCTGATCAATACCGTAGATTGCTGAGGAGAGTGGCCTAGGGCTGCCAGGCACTCTCCGAATTATTTTTTAGATTTCAGTAAAGTATTTACATCATTATATATTTTAAATAAACAAAGTCCGGTTTTTTATCAATTCTGCGACTAGAGTTCAGGTACATTTGGTTGAGAATTGAGTGAATTCACTTTCAAATACTAAAAACTATTGAATATTTTCAATAAATTCACTATATAAGTATCCCGATATAAAGTTACATTGTTTTATTTCATATTTCTTTTGGTAGGTATTGTGTTCAAACTAATAGCTTTAGGGAGGTTTCATTTCTTTTTCAAGCTGATTCTTTTGAGTACTTCAAAAAATAGATGCTTGTAGGTATCTTGCAATAAGCAATATTTTTTTTAAACTGTAACTTCGATTACAATCATTGTGAAAAAATTAATTCTGACAATCGCCCTGTATAAACTCACAGTCCCACATTCATTTACTGCCATCTTCAATCTCTATCGCAACATCAGTAAGTGTTCTCATTATTGCCAATATCATTTGAGTTTATATTGAACAAGAATACCAATAATGTGAAACACAGAATCACACACTTAGCCTGGCACTTTACAGAGTTGTATTACCAATAAACATTTATAGTACCTGTATATAGGGTTGTGATAAGTTGATTATTGTTATTATCTGTTCGAGGATTTGTGGTTAGGTTGGGTTGCATTTAAAGTCTTCAAGCATTTACTACAACATTTTTATTATAATACGTTTGTTATAATACGTTTTTATATAAAACGTTTCTGTTATTAAATATCTACGAGCAATTAAGGTCGTGCGAATAGCTTAAGATAATCACTGTGAACACTTATTTGATTTTTCATTTTTATAAGAGATTAAAAAAAGATAAGGACGATTCAAATTAATTTACTTATTTTAATATTTATGACAGAGATATAGTTCGTGAATGTTATTGAATTTAAATCACCGTCGCTTCACTAGACATAGTTAGATTCACATTTAGACGAAATTTTTTTTTCAGAACGATGATATTCAGTCTGTGAATGAGTTTTGACACATTTAAAAAATAAATGGTGATATCCAATCAACCAGAATTTGACAATGTACTATCGAATTACGCTCAATGATATTCGTTACTGCTGGCAAGTAAATGTTGGAAAAACTCGGAAACACTGTAATAGTTCCTTTTACCAGGAAGAGAAATCACGATGAATTTCTACACTTTCCTTTGATAGTGAAATCATTTCTTTTGTAGCGGTGATGAAATTTCTAGTTATTATCGTCGATAGAAAACTCACCTGGAACGCCTACTTCGAAGAGGTTTTACACAAAATGAGACTATCCCTATGTCGAATGCTAATGTGAAAAATATTAGAGCTCATGATCCCAACACATTCACAGGAGATATGTGATGATTGTCAGACCAATGATTACTTACAATGTAATTGCCTAGTAGCCAGAAGCTTTACACCAAACGGCTCAGACGTGCCTAGGCTGTCTCCGATATCATCAGCAACACACCGTTACCGACCATGGAATTCCCAATTAAAGAGGCTTGAATCTTCAAACAGAAGGAAATACTAAAAGCAGATTAGTTGTCCAGTATCCAGTGAAAGGGTTGATACTAACTCAAATCTCAGTTTCACGAATATGACCTTTAACATAACTATTTCAAGATGGAATTCACACATTCAGGTTAGGTGATGATATTTTTACCAATCAATGAATTCGGTATGTTAATAACTTGGCATACCTAATTAAATTAAAGCCAAGAAGAAAACTGAATATTGTTCTCGACGTGAACGACAGTTAATTTGTCTGGTTATCATTGATTAAAACAAAACTCCTCTCAAACAAAAACACATGTTGCTTTTATATAAAAAAATCGTACAAATAACTGTCAGAACTTCATTTCATCTGGTGAAAGTATATATTCAGTCTGGCAAGCGAAACAGTTGAATGCCTCACCAGAATATCCCTATATTTGGCAGGACACAATTCACCAGCCCCAATTCCATAAATGTAATGTCTCTCACCCCCTTTCATTGTGTTCATTCAACAATACACTACAACTCATTAAGCTACCAACAATGGCAAGGGAGGCCTGGGTGGTCAGGGGTGGGCTTAAGAACCTAGTTTGTGATAAGTGTATAAAACGCCTTTCCGGCAATTTAATAATGTTTCCGGAGTGTTCTCTAAATTGAATTTTTAGTTTTCAACCGGAACGAAAATCGTGATACATTTCTCAAATATCCAAGGAAACAGTTGTGAAACTTACGAAGAAATGGAAAGCGGAAACCTTGTTTTTAACTCCAAAAATAATATTTGAAAAGAAATGGGGCATCACGTTCGGAACAAAGTGAACTATATATTAAAATGATTCTTCACCTAATTTAATTCGAAAAATCTCAATATGAAGAAGAGTATAATGATATTTGAATGGAACTTTAAGTTTCGAAAATTTATATATACAATAAGTTTTACTTTTTATAATAATTCCAACAAATGTAGTGAATTCAGTAAAAAGTTGTCAAAAAATAAAGAAAGAAAAGGAAGCTTAGAAGCTAGATCGTAAACTGGATCCAGAAAGCAGTTGAGGGAAATATAGAGATTTTTTATTTATGAAGTTGATGAATGAAAAATATTTAAAAGTTGCTAATTTGATGTTGTTATTGCAAATTTTTCAAAACGTACATTTCAACAATGTGGAATTGGACCTTGGAAAAAATAAAAAAACGAAAAATCCAATAAACGACTTTGTTGACAAATATTCACTATTCCCTCTTTCCAACACAGCAACCCAAAGGCCATTTCAATACCGACAACAAGATTCATATAGAACTTAAGCCTAAACTTGAGTTTACCAAATGATAATTTTCCCCTAATAAAAGATTCAAGGATTACGAGCAACATTGCTAATCTGGAAAAACTAGGAAAGTTAATGAACTCTATTCTTTCATGGGCAAGATTATATAAGTATAAAAGAAAAAACCAAATTGAAAAAATATTCGCATTAACATCATGAAAGACTGAATTGGAGATTTGAATTGGTTGTCATTCTTCTAGGTGAGGTGACTCCAATAGCGTAGTTGGTAAATGCGTCTCGTTTAAAATCTTTCATAGTTGTATAGTTGACTAGTTGTTGCCCGCGGCTTCGCCCGCGTAGAATTTGGTTTGTCACATTAAGTTTCGTGACAGACCATTTTTAACAAAAAGTTTTTTTATCAACCCCAAACTTCAGGTTTCTAACTTCAAAATTTGACAAAGTTCAATACAATCTTTGACCCCCATTTTTCATCCTTGGATGTGGAAATTCCTGCTTATGCTTATTTTCGCTACACAAGGAACCTACCTGCTTATTTCAAGATTCTAGGTTCAGCACGCCCACTGTGCGGCGAATAAGTGGCCGGCGAATACACTGTCAGACTGTGAAATAATTAATTAATTAATTGATTATTTCATTATTATTATTATTAATTTCCGAATGTAGAAGGTTGAAAAAAAAACTAAAAATATTATCGAAATGTATCTATAGAAATCAATTTCTCAAACCAGTTCTATAAGAACATCATCATCTCCAAATGTATCTCCAGGATGAATGTTTATGCACCTGATTTCACTACCTAGTAGTTTGTGCTACCATAGCATTTTGCATTTTCATGGCTTCTGTACAAAAAATAACGACTGATTGATATGATTTTTAGAAATAACAGTACCTATGACACACAATTATTGTCCTTCTGATACCATATCACCAACAGCAAGCAAATGATTCAATTATAAATACAGGGCTATTCAAATTCGTTTCTGTTCATGGGGATCTCGTAAACGATAAGTGATAGAGTGTCGGTTAAATCATGGCAAAGTTGCATATTTCAGATTCAATGATGTAAATACATCGAGTATAGCGCTTTTGGTTCTGGAGATATACAGGAAAAACCAAAAAATCTCAAATTAATTTTTTGCCTAAATCTTCTTTATTCGCAGACATATTGAATATCTGTCCACATTTTGCTATTGACAATTGATGTGGATTCTCAGAATATATCCGTGAATCTTTTATACAGGGTGTCATCTGACTTGGGCAACCCCCATCTTTGAATTTTTAAATACGGACCAGTATTTTTGTTGTAGTTTTTGGATCGTAGACGTCCACTTCATACTGAAAAATTAAATTCAGTTTTATATTTCAAGATGTTTCGGTAATTTTCGATTTTAATTTTGTGAATTTTACTTTTAAATCACGGTTCTGGAAATTGGTTGACCGAGTTGAATAAAAACACAATGGCAACTTTCACGTCTCCCTATGTACTGTAGAGTTTTTCTAGAGTTCTTTTTTTAATTTTTAGGTACCTATTCATATTTTCTCCATTGCTCTGAGCGTTTTCTACAATGAACTTCGAATAGCAAAATATGGACAGATTTTCAATGTCTGCAAATAAAGAAGATTTAGATAAAAAAAATAATTTGGAATTTTTTGGTTTTGTATATATCTCCAGAACCAAAAGAGCTATAATCGATTTCTTTACATCATTGAATAGGTCTCTAAAATACACAACTTTGTCACAATTCAACCGACACTCTATCTCTTATCGTTCACGAGATCCCCATGTAGAGAAACGAATTTGAATAGCCCTGTATAAATAATAAATATTTCAAAATTAATTCCACCATCAAAAATTATTAATTGATTGGTTTTTTGATATTTCTGTTAATAACAAATAGAAAAAACATTTGTGTACTACTCGCTATCAGCTGATTTTGAAATACAATTTTGTCAGACTTTATAAAATTTATTCTTCAAGCAAGTGTTTTATTGTTTTGTTTTTCATAATAATGAAATTAAAATCAAAATAATGAATTTGAAAACATTATGTGATTTTTCATTTACTGTCCCTTGCACAAATAAATGCACACTTAAATTATAAAATATAAAAAATGTAATTACCTTCATAGTGTATTGTAGTGTGATTTTGCTTTCTTTGCAGGAGATTGTTCACTTTCTAAGTGATCACTGTCAAACATAATTTATTATTGATTATTCTAAAAATCCTTTATTTATCAAAATACAGGTTATGTGTACTGTAATAAATACAACTGTGTATTATATACTAAAGGTATCCCAGCTCATTGTGTCGAAATAGATAAAGTAACGCTGAAGCAGTGGGAAGAGAATCGCACAGTCGCTTGCACTCGGCGACCCGTCGCCACGGCATGCGTCGTCTCGCCATCATTCGGTTTTATATGTGGCTATAGTTTCACATCAAAACCATCAGAATGTAACACGTGACGCTTTCCGTAAAAACTTATATGAACTTATGGCGTGAAATAAACTTCTGAAATTAGTATCAATAGATAGTTGCTTAATTTTCAAATGTGGAAGGTTTAAATGAAACTCAACAAATCTTATCGAAATATATCAATCGAAATCAATTTCTCAAACCAGTTCTATAAGAACATCATCATCTCCAACTGTATCTCCGGGATGAATGTTTATGCATCTAATTTTACCTGTAGTTTGCGCTACCATAGAATTTTGCATTTTCATGGCTTCTGCAAAAAAAAAGACATTAGTGAAAAGTTTACTATGATTTGGCTTCATCTGAAGAAAACTTGTAGGTATTGATATTCGGAAGTGTGAAATAGTAGCATTGATATGATTTTTAGAAATATCAGTACCTATGACACACAATTCTTGTCCTTCTGCTACCATATCGCCAACACTGCAAGCCACTGATTTCACCAACCCAGGCATGGGTGACCTCACTTGTTTTGAAACATCGAATTTGAGTTTTTCTGGCATCAAATGCAAGTAATCAGCTGACCTTTGAGAGAGAATGTAGAGCTTGTAATTGGTACCATGATATCTGTAAAATAAAATCCACTCAAATTGAAACTATGGAAATAAATTATGTCTCTGCTATGCATATGTATGATAATGACATTTCAAAACAGATGATGATTCAGTACTTACATTATATTATAAAATCCACTAGCATTTTTTGATAACAACTGTATTACGTTGTCCTCATTATTGATTTTCACATTCAACAGAGGTGATGCCAGTTTGATACAATTCTTATCTATCCTAAACTCTTCTGTATCAATTTCAACGATGAATATACCGTTTTCTTGTTTGACTTTGAGTTGGAACTTCTCTTCCATCATTTCTATATAGAGATTCCAGGAGTCTAAAGTTTTTCCATAAATTTTGTGTTGTGGAGCGTTGATGAAGTTTCGGCTGCGAAGCTCGTTTGTTGCAAAGATTGTCGAAGCCATTGCTAATAGTTTGAGTTTTTCATTTGTTTTCAAGATATAACCTGAAAGACATCAGATTTATGATAAATTAGTGAAGTGATTCTTGGTGAAATAATTGTTTCAAGTACTGTTCTGGCCATTATCACTTTATCTCAATGACAAAAGAAATATAGATAGGAATATTAAAGGGGAAATGATATAATGCTAATCAAAGAATTCTTATGAAGAACCTAATACCTACACTCATTATGTGATATATAAATACCACCTTGCGATGACAGGGTGAAGGAATACCCCTGCTGGGTGAAGTTTCACCCGTAGAGATGAAAGTACTCCTAAATGATGCCTCACCCTGAAGTATGTGTATCCGTACCGAAATCCCGAAAAACGACTCAATCACTAACTCAAGAGTAGGAGATCTTCCTTTGAGCAGGTCATGTAAGCTTCCCCTGGCTGGTAGGTGCAGTTAGTATTATGTAGCCAAAGCCATAGGATTGCGTCTCTTTGAAATCCGTCACAAGACACCTACTTGCCACACTATTGAGTTGCTCACATATATATCGAAAATAGTCGTAGACTAAATGCCGATCAGGTCCTCACTATCATGGTCTGTCAACCCTGAAGGGGGTTATTGTCTACTGAGATATTCAGGTCCTGGTAACGGAGCACGTACTCTGCGATTACTCCGCCGCGGATGAGAGCAGGTTTTTAGAATTTAGCAGAGCCCCGCCCCTGCGAGTTTACCTGAAAAATCACTCAAAAAATAAAGTGATCGGCTCTTTTGAGAAGCTGGATTCATTTTGTCGAGTTGCCAATGATCTGTTTAAAATCTGTTTTTCCGTTAATCAGCTGTCATCCCCATACGAACGACAACTCTCAGAAGTTGAGAAACTTGTGCGAGCTAGGGACTAACGAGGTCTTACCTTTTAACGTGTGATTCCTAACACAATTGTAGACAAGCACGCCCGGTCAGCTGAACATGACCGGAGAAAAAACAGCAGCTAAAATCAAGGTACATAAGCCCCAAGAAAAGCACCCAAGACCCAAGCCTCACGAGAGCCAAAACCCACAGAAGTTCTAATTATTTCCCTAGTTGAAACCAGAATTTAAAAACAAAGCAAGCAGCAGACAGCGGTGTTTCAACCTGCCATAGATCTTACACTGGTGCTAGTCCGAATCACGAATTCATTGCTGGGTTCAGCTTGAAGGATTGTCTTACGTACGAAAGAGTAATAATACCTCCTTTTACCAAGACACCGTCTATAGATCGACAAAAGACCCAATCCACGAATACGAAATATAAATGAGGTTTCCAAAGGTGCTGGTCCATTTCAAAGCCAAACTTTGACATCCACAGCCAAATGATATTCGTCCTCATCTTTCTCTGTAGCACCTATTGCTTTGCAGAACTAATCATCTCGTTAGACAATCGATGAAAAAGTTTGGTTTAGCAACGAACCACTTTTGACAGCTCAGTTCATTTTTGTTATTTGTAGATTGTGTTTTCTGTTTATTCCGTAAATGGTGATGTTCCCCTAATTTCCCTAATTCTATGAGAAGACGCGCAAATGTGATATATTTTTGTACTTATATACATAATATTTCATGTAGAATATGAAGGGATATGTGAGGTAAAGTATACCAAATTTGAAATGATACTCGATGTATTCTGTATGAAAATATATCTCAGATCATTACACCCTGAGCTGGTATTATCTAACCCACTTCACCTGACAGCTTTCAGCTGTCGAATAGTCCAAATACAGTTATTTAATTCATTCCTATATTTCTGAAAAAATTATTAATTTTATACCATGACGCTCTTAGGAAAAAATACGGTATGAACTATAATTGATTTTGAAACGTAACCTGGTATATACTTGTGTATATATGTAGAATATTATGGATATATTGAGCAAATAAGTACTCTTGGGTCATCTGGTATAGTATTACCTGAGGCAGAATTGACATATTTTCATTATGGGTGATTTTGTCGAAGTGAGGACCGAGTTCGAAGATAAGAATGAAGTTCACTTGTTGTTGGAAATAGAAAGATGAAAAATAAAGAAGGTAATCGAACAGAATATCGCATGAACACATACAAACCTTTAAACCCGTCTGGATAAACCTCTGGCAAGTAATTGGTACTTATATCTCCTTTATTAAATCTCTCCTCAGTCAAAATATCTCGTAGAAGAGGTATATTATGTGTCACTCCCCTTATGACATATGAATCCAGTGCTTTTATACTCCTCTCGATGGCTTCTTTCCTATCTTTTCCTCTGCAAACCAGTTTGCAGATCATTGGATCATAGTAGACGCTGATTTCGCTCCCTTCCTCGATACCACTATCGCATCTGACACCCTCAACTTGAGTGGGTTCCATATACTTGTGGAGTCTACCTGAAAATGTTGATTTAGAGTATGATGATTTGTTTTTACCAGTGACGTCACGATTAGAGAAAACGAAATCCAGGCTGGTTGACCGTGGTCAAATCAAACTGAAGTATCAAATGTTTCGTATGTGGCAAACATTATTAGTTGTATATGCGCCGACTGTGAGGACCAAGGTTATATTTCGAAGTATCTGCAACAAATTGTCGCAGTCAATGCAAATACCACTGATGATGTCTGCTGTAGTAGAGTAAACATTTGGTGCTACAAGTTCAATTCGAATTTGTTTTCTCTAATCGTTGATGCATTTACGCATTTACAGCATTTCCCGTTATTAACCGTGATCATTGAAATATCAGAGGACTGTAGTTCAGAAAGTAATACTTTTGCGTAACTAACCAGAAAAACAGTTCATTTCTCAATCATTACGCCATCAGAAGAAATATTGGGGAGGAATGTCTAAAATGTGTATTTGAAGGGACATTTTTGAACCCACTGTCGTAAATGATTCAGAAGAAGTTATTATGCTTCTCATAAGCAAGTTTTTACTCTTCTAAGACACAACACATACAGCACCAGATATTTTTAAATATGTGAGATCTTTTGCAAATATGAATGACTGAAAATGTTCGTTAAAAAATTGCGGAATTTTGACTAAAAAAACCTTCGCATGAATCACTCAGAAATTGTTAATTGAGTATATGGTTATAACATCGAAACCGAAGTACCATAATCACAATGGAAGAGCACAGTAGACCAAAAGTCCAAAAAAGCACGCCAAGTTCGATCAGATGTTGTGGTTTCGCTTACTGTCTGCTTCGATTACCGTGACGTTGTGCATCAGGAGTTCTTGCCACGAGGTCGTACGGTCAATAATGAGTATCATCTTGTTAAAAAAAAATGTGTAGAATATGTTTTTTCGTTAACCAGATGTCGCACCTCTACGAACGACAACCCTTAGAAGTAGAAACTTGTGAGAGCTAAAGATTACCGAGGTCTTACCTATTAACGTGTAATTCTTAACACGGGTTGGACTATAACAAAAGAAACTCGATCGTTCAGACTGGGGCTTGAACCACCGACCAACACGGTAAGTCAATTCGAGTGAGTGAATAAAGCACCCACGTCGAACAGCCTTGCTACCGACCGGAAAAACAGTGCATGTCTTTTCCATCACGATAATGCACCTACAAACTCGTCATTGCTTGTTCGTAACTTTTTGTACAAAAATAACATAGTTGTCATGCCACCATATTCACCGGGTTTGCCCCCTTGCGACTTATTCCTGTTCCAAAGATTAAATAGACTTATGAAAGGATGACGTTTTGTGATGATTGGAAAGATGAAAAATGTATCGCTGAGAGGGCTCAATAAGGGCATACCAAAAAGAGCATATCACAACTGCTTCGAGGATTGGATAAAATGCTGGTTCAAGTGTATTATATCTGAGGGGGATTGCTTTGAAGGGGACAAAATAAAACTTGATGAAGAAATACATTTTTTTTTAGAAAATGAAAATTCACCTTTTTTTTTTAACATACCTCGTATATTAGCTGATTTGGCGAACTACGTACATGTTCAGAATTAACAAATGTGAGGCACGAAATCGTACACGGTCGATATTGCCAGGTTATTTTCACGCTGAGTAGTTCTGTCATAGTGAAGCATTCATTATACTTGTACAAAAAATACTACAAAATACATTTTATAGATGCATACTATAGGTAAATGCCTCTATTTCAAGTCATTCAGATATTGTCATTGAGAGTGAAGTGAGTCATCAGTAGATTTTAATTTTCAAACAGTGGAGCAGTAACTTGGGAACCGCTAATATATAAACCTGGCAACACTGAACACAGTGCTTCACCCATTCTTCTTGTTTTATATCCATATGCTATATACATAAATTGTATCTATACTCGTAACTCTTTTGTATTCGAATTTTCATTGTAAGTCTTTTCATAATTATGTTTCAATTTCATCTGATTCATGGTCAACAACACTTTTGAACTAAAACCCCAATGCCCATATATAATTCACAGATATCAGGAGATCTATTTTCAACATCTTGAAGTCACAACACTGTTTTCATTAATGTGTCAATGAAATTCATTTTGGAATTGTGAGTCAGTCTAATTTAGGTTTCTGACTTATGTTTGGCGGGTCTGGGATCTTAGAAGCAAAAACTTGATAACACAAAATTACTAACCTCGATTCTATGGGAACTAAAAACAGACACATTATATTTAAAAAATAGTTTTTAAACGTTTGTTATAGTAATTAGTAATCAGTCATGGGTAGAACACATAATAGGTTTATTATCCAAGAGTATTTGATGGCTAAATTGGTGAGACCCAACCTTCACTATGCCTATACTTTATAATTTTCATGCTGAAGTTAATCATGTTTGACAAGTTTGGCAGGTGATATCTATAGGACCACCCCGAAGTAATATCCGCATACTGAATCACGTGAACCATCCTAACAGAACAAAAGAACATCGTTGATCCTTTAACATACTTCTGAAATTTCATATGATAACATCCACCCAACATAAGGAATTCTTTTTTGAAAGCAATGACATGTTAGTTTCACTTTTCGACCAGTTCTCACTCAAAAATTATAATGATAATTTTCATTGGAATATGTAGCAAATGTACAAGCTTGTTCAGTATTATTTCCATATTGATGAAGACTAATGAGAACCATATATAATTATTATAAAAATAACTGTTATGATTCAAAATCAAAGTCAACTAGAAAAATACACACTGTGTACCCTACTCTCTACTATTAAAAAACATCTACGGCTCTACTTAACTTGTAAATGAAAAATGTTATGTAATTATAATAGAATAGAGATCAAAATTACGTTTTTCATAATATTTACGTTAACTAAAATTACTAATTTGTGTTTCAACTAGACCTATATCTATCGATAAAGTTTGGGTAGTTTTAGGTGAAATACATTTACTATCTACTTTAGAAAATGAAAAGTATTGGAAAACTATGGACATCATTGAACCTTATTTCCATTGATACCTATGGATAATCTCTATGTATTTTAACTTCTAAACTGTAACTGTAGTTACAAAAAAAATATTAGAGAACCATAGAATACACTCCTACTGACCGTTAGGTGTTATTAGGTACAGTGTGTACTCTTTTTTATTCCTGACTCATCTCATCTCACATGTCGTCTGGAAAATAATTCGTACTCTAATGTCACCTGCCCGAGTTACCGTAAACTACTATCAATCTAGATACTTTTGAATGATGATGTGAAGTAATGTCAACATGCCGCTGCAATAACCTTTGTGGTTGATGAAAGATGAATATTAAATAGAAAATATATCATGAAGTTTATATCATCCAATTTGTATCCAAAAAGAATTTACTGTGAATTATTTCATTACTGACCTATACTAGGCAATCCAAAATTTTTGTAAGGGTCTTCCGCATACACCCTACTCTCTATCGCCCACCCATTGATTCCTATGTCTTCCTGGCGAATTTTAAGCTTATGTCCCCTGGCCACTCGAATCATCTGTTGAACCAAGTCCACTCCTGTTATGCACTCAGTTATTGGGTGTTCCACTTGTAACCTTGTGTTCATTTCCAAGAAATAGAAGTTCTGTTTTTCGTCGACGAGGAATTCCACCGTTCCAGCTGAAGAGTAACCTAGTTTTTTACAGAGCGATACCGCTTGCTCGCCCATTGCTTTTCGAGTTTCTTCGTTGAGGAACACGCTGGAAAAAAAACAAATGAGTACCAAAAGTTTCCTTTTCAATTTATTTCACACGAAAATCAGTTGAATATCATTCAAAAGCTACCAAAAGGTGTGTAGAATCACTACTTCTCTACATAGATCATATTCAGTTCAGCACATTTATTATATACATTTCTTGATTAACTGATGGTATCAAGGAACGTTTAGAAAATTATTTTTTACATTGAGTACGAGGTGTTTAAAACCATGTTGCAAATTAATGGCAAACATATAACCATATATAAAGTGTGTAGAAGCCAAATGGAATAAATTTATTATATCGGATACTGTACATATTTAAGAAAAATCCCGAAACACGTCAAATGTAAATAATTATAGTTTAACATTATTCAACGTAAAAATGTCACCCCTACCTTCAACCCCCTTCGAATGAGAGGTACAACCCACAATTTTTCAAATGGGAATTATAGGTTTGTGATATATCGTTTGAAAGGTCTCTTCATTCTCCATTCATAAATGTTATTGTTTTCAAGTCTATTGTTACAATTAAGATAAAATAAATTAAAATCTTGTGGTTACAGAAATTCGATAAAATATACTCAAAAACTGAAATGTGATGCAAAACGGGATGAAATGTAGAATACGAAAATGAACTAAGAATATTAACAAAGTAGATGTTCAAAATTTGTTTAAAGGTAGTTAACAATGTTTCTTGGTGCATTTCATTAGTTTAGACTTCCATTGTCTAATATGATGTAAATTGATTTGAAATACCTGAAAGAATGTCTAAAAAATTATAAAAGAGAATAGCTGAAAAAATAACGATTATTTCAAGCAAAAAAACTGAAAGTACAATGAAATGAAATACAAGCAACAACCAAAAAATCAAAAAGAAAATTAAACTGTTAACAGAAGATGAAAATAAAAAAAATTATTGACAAGAAATGAAAATTAAAAAAAAATATAAAAAATTGAAAATATTCCAAACTAAGTTCATTCACGACGTTTCGATTATTCGGGTTATCACCCGAAGACGATTGTGGATACTTAAAATCGAAACGTCGTGAATCAACTCAGTTTGGAATCTTTTTAATTTTTTAATTTTCATTTGTTGTTAATAATTTTTTAATTTTCATCTTGTGTTAACAGTTTAATTTTGATTTTTTGGTTGTTGCTTTTATTTTATTTCACTGTAATTTCAGTTTTTTTTGCTTAATATAATTGTTATTTTTCAGCTAATCTCATTTTGAATTTTTTACAGATTCTTTCAGGTATTTCAAATCAATTTATATCATATAGACAAAGAAAGTCCGAAATAATGAAATGCAGATGTTCAAAATGCTCACTGCGAACGTCTTGGCAACATCCCAATCTCAAATAAAACTGTCTTCTAATATTATTTAACATATCAGGCGTGACCGACCCAATCACAAGCGTTATTCGTTCTTTCAAGTTATTCAAATCAGAAGATTTAGTTTTATACACATTGTTTTTTACATATCCCATAAAAAGATATCTAATGATGAAAGATCGGGTGATCGCGCTGGCCATTCATTCGATCCTCGCCTCCCTATCCACCGATTGGGAAATGTTGTATCGAGGTATTGCTGAAAACTATATCGTATCAACTGGATCTTGAGGGTTTCCTGGATCAGAATATAAATTTGCTAAACTTGGAATGACATCATTTTGAAGTATTGCCAAATATTTATCGCCAATCAAGTTGCCCTCAAGGAAAAAGGGTCCAATGATATGATTTCCTATAATCCCTGCCCAGACATCAACCTTTTGAAAGTATTGCGTGTGTTCTTTTCTCATCCAGGGAGGATTTTTCGTTAACCAGTAGCGGCACTTTTGCCGATCAGTATGACCGTTAAGAGACAAAGTACACTCATCAGAAAACATACGTCTTCTAATTGTATGATATTATTATCCAACATGTGCATCATTTGGTCACAAAAATAAGTTTTTCTATAAAAATCGTCTTCCATGAGCTCCTGAGTAGATATCATTTTATAGGGATGCATTTTATTTTCTTTCAATATGTTTACTATCGATGTATGGCTAACGTTGAATGTAGTGGATGCCTGTCTACTGATGTAAGTGGGTTTTCCTCAAACCCAAGCATCACATCAAATTTGAGTTCGTCACTCATTGCATTGGCAGCTGTTTTTTTGTATGCCCACATGACCAAGCTCGCAAAACTGCTTCTTTATTGGTGAATTAGGAATTTTCTCATGAAATAGTCATGCGTTCGGGTTTTATCTCCGTATCCAATTATTTGTAAAACTATTATTTTATACATTTTCGTTAATCTAACCATTTGTCAGACTTGAAGTTGACAAACTTCAAACTTGAATTAAATTACCGACAACTAATGTTGTAACTTACAAAACAACTTGACAAGGCGTTTTAAACTAACATTGCCATGGAAATTATTTACAGTTTTTTAAAGGATATCGTCTAAAAGAAACATTGTTATGGTTTTTGCTGAATTTCTTATTATCAATAACTCAACATGAAATAAGTTTTGAATATATTGCAATAAGTTTTGAGTATATTTTATCGAATGACGATAACCACATGATTTTAATTTATGTGACCTTGATTGTTGCCACTCCCTTTCTAGTTGAAATGTTTGAAGATGACTGTCAGAGAGGGTTGGAGTAAGGTATTATTTTATAAATTCAGTAACACAAAATATGAGTACGTATTCATTATTAGGTTATTTTTGGACTGAACTGTGTTTTACAATATATTTATGAAGATGATAAATTTTGGTATTTATGATATATTTATCGTTCGTTCAAAGTTGAATTTATATATATTATTATTATCTATGCATTTTCTCAAAAACAATTATCATGTTTCACGAAAAATTAGAAGAGATCAAGAGTCACGATCATTTCTACTGTCAAAGCGATAATGATAAAAACATTGAGAGGGCAATAATTGTTATTGCTCAATTCATATCAAATTATTTTGCGTAATCGCTCCAATGAATTATTTTTGAAGAGATACTAAAATGATGATCATGCTCAAGATTTTCTTTCAAATATATTTTTTCATATCAGCCAATAATTCTAAAAGCAGTAACCATTGGTTCGTAAAAATGTTTCCGAAGACTTTTTTTTTCAATTCAGTCGCGATCCTTTTCAACATTTGCAACCGTGTGTGTGTCAGTGAAATACATTTTGGACTGTTTTCCTTCGTTTATAAAAGTTGCTTGTGCCCTTTCTATAAAATAACTTGGGACGCCCTTTCTTACTATTGAAAGCAAGAACATCAATCAGTAGAGTAGGATAAAAAACACTTCAGCTGGAATGTAAAATTTCAAAAATTATTTTTTTAGAATGTGTCTTCATCCTTTTGGGTCAAATACATATCATAGAACACTATGCCAAAACATATACAATAAGACTGAGAGAATGAAAAAAAAATATGCTCTTTTATAAATCTTGATCAGACTAAACGTAGTTATTAAACAATGGTAAAAATATTCATTTGAAAAATTGTCTCGAACCCAAATTAATCAGTTGAAGAATGAAAACAATAACAACAATTTTCTTTTGAACAGTTTCATTGATTCGGTTACTATAATTTGAGTAGAATTTCCTCTCTTTCCATGAATGATGTGTTTCCAAATATACTTGCTGAACGCCTGCTTATTTTCAAAAAATGGCCATGTTTGAATTGATAAATATGGTCTCCATAATTTTTGGTAACGCTCTCAAGTTTTACTTTCTCTGCTGGTATTGAATTGTACAAAAACTAATTTTTTCTATTTGTTTAATGAACAACCTTAAGGAAATTGAAAATAACGTAATAAATTGAAGTGAAGCACCCTTCCTCAATAGCTATATACTGAATAGTTTCAACAATAACTTTTTTGTCTAATTAAAAAATATCACTTTTGATTCAACAAAGACAAGTACATTCTGAAATCAAGCAACAACTGATTTTGAGCAGAAATTTACTGCAAACATAACTGAAATCATTTCACTCAGTCAAGAAAACATAATATCGTTCAATAGCGGAGAAGTATCAAAGTTTGATATTCTCAAGATGGTCACTTTGCAGATGTGTATTTGCTTCATTACTGTAATACTAACTTGTTCTGAAAATCTAATTTCTTAACCTGACGAATTTGTATTTCGGGAATTACAAATGTATATCATGTACTGTTTTTTTCATGTATTCGCATAAAATACAAAATATTATAGAAAATTGATCCTACCTGGGAGCTTCTTCGATGACTTTTTGATTTCTTCTTTGAATACTGCATTCTCTCTCGTTGAGGTAGATGACATTTCCATGTTTGTCGCCTAATACTTGGATTTCTATGTGTCTAGGTTTATCTATAAATTTTTCTACCAACATCCGGCTATCCCCAAAACTGGACTGTGCTTCTTGGGTTGATAATTTGAAGCCCTCTCTGTAAAATTATAGATTTTGGGGACAAATTGACTTTAGGTGGCCCTATAGGTCCAGTCTAATATTATACTTTTATTTCGGCTACATTGATAATTTTAAACTTACCAAAATTGTTAGATAGATAAATATACTTTATTGTCCAAGAATAAATTCTCATTGACAAAGTGTGACAAAAAATGTAAATATATAATTCTTTTTCGTTCCGTATCTTTGGTATCTTGGAAACAAAGCGCCCTATCAAAAATCATCAAAGGACAACATATCCACAGAATAATCCAAGGAATAATCTCTTATTTTTTTGCCGCATGTTTAATACACACCCTGTATAATGCAAGACGGAGTATCCACCATCAATTCATTCCAGTGATAGCAAAGTTGACGATTCTAATCGGATCCTTCCAAGAGGGTGCTGTTTCTTCGAAAATAATAAGTATATCCTCAAGAAATTACGAATAATTTACTGATATCTGAATTTTTTCGATAAAATCACAAAAATTAGAGGCAAGCAATGCAGAAATGACGTAGTTTTCAGAAATTTCAATGGAAATGTCGTTTTTCAAGACTTTTAAAGTTTGAGGTTGTGAACTTATGTTACTGAATACTTAGACTACCGAGCCTTAAAAATATGGGTCACCTTTCATTTGAAGGAATGATACTGTCGGCTTAGATTATGTCAGTGAAAGTAATTGTACAATATTGTAAAATTAAAATTACGAAAATGAAGAGTGATTCATACTGGCTCAATAAAACAGTCATATATCAAATGTTGAAGGGAAGGTGTGAAGTAAGGTTAGGAATGAGTTTGTGATATACATTCAAGAAAAAATCTCTATGACCCTGTTGTAATGTAATTTCTTATTATTATCATTATTATTTCCTTGTTTCATTAGTGAGAATTTAATTCACGATTTATTTATGTTCATCTTGCAATTACTTTAGTTTAGAAATGTATGAATTATATTTCTGCTGACAATACTTTATCGTTACTTTGTCGTTATCACCTCTTGTTTAATTTCTATTGGCTAGAATATGAACCGTAAAACAGTAACTAGCGTCTATGATCACGTGACAAGGAACTTCATAAAAAGCGAGCGTTCTATTGTTTTAAGGACACTTGCACGAGCATTTTGAACAAACGACATGTAAATTGTTTATCAAAACCTGTACTCTATTTTATCTATTCCGGCGACTTGTTGTATTTTTGTGGTGTATAGAAACGGTTTTCTGCATTTTTCATTCCAATCATCTCCAACAACCCCACAGAGTATTTCGTGAATTCCAGCAAATAATTACAGAAACATCATTACTAAAAATTGTTTCGGCATTCCCTGTCATTATTTTCCGCACCTCACATGTTCATTATTACTGATAATAATGTATTATTAGTTTTATTATATCCAGTGGCGTAGAAATCGCATAGACTGTGTTTTTATCGATTATGGATTTGAAAAACATGTCTAGTTATAATTATTGCATCAAGTATGAACCATTTTATTAAAAGTCGTTACTGGATGAAGGAATGGTTAGAAAACCGCGAAAACTATTCACATTTAGTGTTAGTGAAGGAAATACGTTATACGAAGGAAGAGAGAGAATATAAAATATATTTTCAAGCATATATACATTACATATGACTTTAAAAGTTTCAATTCAAACTGGTCACCGTTAATACCATTGACAGTTGAAACACAACAATACAGCTTGCAATTATATTATTACTATTCCTTACACCATTTATATATCATGAATATTTTTTTCTGATTGATTCGGTCGTTACTTGATGAATATCCATAGTAATTTTAAAAACTACACCTTACGATTTGATCTACACAAACTTTATTAGAAAAATATATCACAACATGTTTCGCTAACACAGTAGCTCTATCAAGTGGTCAAACTGGCAGAACATTTAGGAATCGAATCCAGGGACATCATACGAGCCATGTGAATAAGAAAACAAATTCAAAATATTTTGAACAGCAAAAATTATATCCACTATTTTGAAATGCCGATAAACCTCATTTTCAAAATGAATATTTCAAGTGCTGACCTGCCCTGATGTGTTAACAATCTCTAAACTGAATTTCAGTTCGGTAATATAATACTGTCTTTACCTGGCATCATCATCATTTCTAGCAATCCTCATTCCTTTTCCTCCGCCTCCAGCGGATGCCTTTATCATAACGGGATATCCGATATTTCTGGCGATTTCTACGCAGTGGTCTGCATTTTCGACAATACCGTCGAATCCCGGTATAGTGTTCACTCCCGCTGCCATTGCCAATCTTTTGGACTCTAGTTTATCGCCCATTCCTGTTATGGCCCTCGCTGATGGTCCTATAAAAGTGACGCTTTCCTGTTCCTGTAACGCAAGAACTTTTATGGAAGGGACGGAGTTTGAAGTGTGCAATAGGCAGGTGTAATGAGGAATTTGATGGAGGTATTTGGAGTGATTAGGAGTACCCGTTTCCACCAACTCATTGTAATGATGAATCGATACGCTTCAATTAACCTTTCAAGTGATTTGGAACAGAAAATAAAGTTAATGGCGTACTTGAGTTTTACTATGGAATAAATTCACGAATGGAAATTGATTGATAGTCAGTATTATATTACATTGTTTGAACAGTTTTGTCTGTTTCAATGTCATGCGTTTTTGGAGCTCTATATCTCAATAAATATTTATACTATACATTGAAGCTGTTCTTTTTTTGCTTCTTTCCAGCTTATGATGTCGTTGAGCGATTATCGATTTTCGACCACTTTTTCATTTTGAATTTAAGTCATACAAAAGCGCTGCTGAAACCGCCCGAAAAATTAACGAGGCATTTGGCAATGACTTTGTTAATGAATGCGCTGTTGATTTCCAAAATTTCGTTCCAGAGATTTTAGCCTTGATGATGAGCTACGAAGTGGTCGACCTACAGTAATTCAGGATGAGGATTTGAGAACTGACCCATCACAAACGGTGTGTAGGATGGTGGATGATGGTTTACAATGAATTGGAAAGATGGAAAAGCTCAGAAAGCTCGAAAAAGGTGCCCCATGATTTGAATGTTTGACAGAAATTGTTATGTTTGCAAGTTTGCCTTTCTTTGATTTTGTGCAACCAAAACGATACTTTTCATGATTGCGTGTGAATAAAAAAGTGGATCCTCTACGACAACAGGAGACCTTCAGGATATTTGTTGGATTCCAATGAACTACCCAGGCACTTCCCAAAGGTGTAAAACCACCAAAAAAAGACCATGGTTGCTGTATGGTGGTCAGCAGCTGGTATGATTCACTATAACTTTCTGCAACCGGGCCAAACCATCATAGCAGACTCCTGTTGTGAGGAGATCGACGAAGTGTACCAAAATTCTTTTCAGCAGCAGAGCTGCTGCTCCTCAACAGAATACGTCCGATCCTTCTCCACAGCAAAGCCAGTTCACATGTTTCACAAATCACCATACGAAACTTAAACGAATTGAGCGAATTGAACTTTTGAAAGAACCTAATGGATAATGTGGTCCCCACCAATACCAATACAATTTTGTTAGACAAAAGGAAACTTTGTACGAATGTAGGATTAAGGTGATAAATTGGTTCTACAATCGTCAAAAAAGGATTATTTACTCGTATTTTGGAGAAAGATATGAACCCTTACAATATAGTGAAATTCAAAATATGTTGTTTTCTCAGTTATTCAAACTTTATGATAATTTTTGATGTCTTTTTTGAGGATAATACACAAGCACTTCAGGAAAATCCTCGAGGTGCTCTAAGAACGGTGCTTGTGTGGAAGTAGCGAACATGAAAAAGTTCTCAGGAAGTCTATTTCACTCAAAATCTTAAGAGTCGTAATGACACCGAGCGAGATTCAAATCGGACATCACCTCGAAATTTATCGAGACAAATAGGGGCGGACCTTATTTCCTTCAAACGATCGCGAGAAGACGTACTGACCGATTCGTCAATTGATGTTTATGAGTAGGAGAGAGAGATGGAACACTAGAACGCCCAACACTTCTTACATACAATCGCATTTGCTGTAAATAAAGTTTGGCAATGT
>WOGP01000091.1:0-33188 GCA_015342065.1 Leptinotarsa undecemlineata
GATTGATTTGATTGATTTGATTGATTTGATTGATTTGATTGATTTGATTGATTTGATTGATTTGATTGATTTGATTGATTTGATTTGATTGATTTGATTTGATCGATTTGATCGATTTGATCGATTTGATTAATTTGATTGATTTGATTGATTTGATCGATTTGATCGATTTGATTGATTTTATTGATTTGATCGATTTGATCGATTTGATTGATTTTATTGATTTGATTGATTTAATTGATTTGATTGATTTGATTGATTTGATTTGATTTGTTGATTTGATTTGATTGTTGATTTAATATGATACTGTGCTATCTCCCTCACTTCAATTGGGCAGTCGTCTAATACCATTTGGTGAAATTTAGTAATGTTTTGTTCGATAGTTGTAGTTTTTAAACGTCCCAAATAGCCATAGTCCCAAGCTCTTACGGCCACATTTAAGTTCAGCTGCCCAAAATTTCACTGTGGTAAATGATGGTGCAGAGTCACCAAATACAGAATCCAACTCATCTTTGATTGCCTTCCAAAAACAAGTATTCAATGACAGCTCGATACTCGATTTTATTCATTTTCATAAAAAAACACTCACATCAACTCACTCAGACGACTGTTACATAACAACTGCGGGTCCAAAATGGTTAAAACTTTGGTGAATGACGATTACCAGATGAGCCAATAAATTCACTAGCTTTTATTTACGAGTGCTATCTTCATGTTAAGTTGGAAATTTTTCAGACCACCCTCGTATATAGTAAAATCTACAACTGACAATAAATCTAACAACAAATTATAAAATATATTAACGTTCTACCATTTGTTGTATGTATCTTATTCCTAAAAAAAATATCGATTTTGTTTACGTTTATTTTTCCGCTGCACGACCGGGAAATGTCTGTTGCAGTAATGAACACTGCCGCTTGTGGACTGCCGATAGTCACTGTGATTTTTTGGAATTGGGCAGTCGTCTAACACCATTTGATGAAATTTAGTAATGTTTTCATCGATAGTTGTAGTTTTTGGACGTCCCAAATAGTCATAGTCCCAAGCTCTTACGGCCACATTTAAGTTCAACTGCCCAAAATTTCACTGTGGTAAATGATGGTGCAGAGTCACCAAACACAGAATCAAACTCATCTTTGATTGCTTTCCAAAAACAAGTATTCAATGACAGCTCGATACTCGATTTTATTCATTTTCATAAAATACACTCACATCAACTCACTCAGAACGACTGTTACATAACAACTGCGGGTCCAAAATGGTTAAAACTTTGGTGAATAATGGTCACCAGATGAGCCATTAAATTCACTAGCTTTTATTTACGACTGCTATCTTCATGTTGAGGTCGAAAAGTTTTCAGACCACCCTCGTATATAGTAAAATCTACAACTGACAATAAATCTAGCAACAAATTATAAAATATATTAACGTTCTACCATTTGTTGTATGTATCTTTTTCCTAAGAAAAAAAAAATATCGATTTTGTTTACGTTTATTTTTCAGCTGCACGACCGGGAAATGTCTGTTACAGTAATGAACACTGCCGCTTGTGGACCGCCGATAGTCACTGTGATTTTTTAATCCCAAACCTATTTGGCAGATGCCAATGCAACTCTCCATTCAAACAAGTTGGTGATTCTTGCGTCAGATCCGCATTCCAAAGTGAACTTACCACTATAGTTGCTGCTACCACCATAACAAGTTCACCAAGGACAAGTTCAACTACCATAAGTTCAATGACAAGTTCAAGTACCATAAGCTCAATGACAAGTTCAACCACAAGTTCTGCCACTACGCCACAACTGACGACACATCATCAAACTAATGAGATCGAAACAAATGTTATCGACGACGATTCAACCCCACATTCACCAGTGTTTCTTAGAACTAATTCAATGAAATCTGTGACGAAAAAGGTAAAAAATTGATAAATTGTTAATTCTATAATTTTGGTTATCACACACGAGTTCTATTTTATGAATAGGAAACTCAGTTTGAAATGTGGTATTTGAGAACAAAAATGAAATAAAGTATGCTTTATGCAAATGTAACACATTCATTCTGAAAAAGAACTGGTTTGAAAAATATATAAGATATCGTCACACTACGAGTGTACGTGTCCAGGATTTAAAATTTGGCTGACAAGTTCGCTATGCTCCAATCAAATTATAGGGAAGTTTTTCTTTTCTTCGATCTATGATAACCATGAGCATGATAATCATCATACAACTTCAACATTAAAATTTTATTTGAAACGCGTTTCTCTACATGGTAGACAGATGATAATTGGTCTCTTTGCCCAAAACTGCGACGCGGTGGTTGATAGTATCGATGGACGGCATAAGATTGCTTCACCGAATGAGTTCTCGGAAGAAAGCCTGCATGTATAACTTCTTCCACAAACCGTATCGGTAGACCAGTCTTACGTCGTTTGATGGGATAACTATACTTCCGCTGGAGATATTCGACACAGTTATGGACGAAAATTGCAATTCTTTTGGCTCCTGGATGATGACCAGATGACAGTCTCGTACTCCAAAGCTGACTTCAAGTATTCACATGATGGAAAATCACCCTTCTAGAATTCGTTTTAGCAAAGCTTCGAAAAATACCCGAAATGCAGTTGAATCTATATTTTGAATATCGGTATATAAAAGATGAGTAAGAACATTCGTTATCCAATATAATTTGTCAAATTTTCAGATTTTGTTGTGAATTTTGAAACTGCTCACATTTCTTATTACAGATAAAAATAGACATGAGATAAAAAACAAAAAATTGGCCTTTCATGTATTGTTTTTACAAAAATCTAAACAGGAAATTTTTTCTCGATGCGGTTTCATTAAGTTGTCGTCATCAATCCAAAATATTTTTTAGAATTATCAAATTAACGAAAATTGAAATAAAGTACATATACTGAATAAAAAATATCGACAATTTAAAAATCGTCAAAAAAATATAATTATTGTGAAACTCAAATTCTCCTAATTTTCTCGAAAGTAGAAGTATTTCGTTGAATAGGTTACATGTAATGGAAAGAAAGGTGTACAAAAATAATCAGTTAGTTTGAAATTTGTTCAGGGGATCACAATTTCTACTGAAAGAAAAATGTTAAAGCCGGAAAATTCACTAGTTGTCTCAGAAACAAAAACTGTAAATGAACAAATATACTCAAAATTACTTCAGTGGACCGAAATTATCAGTAAAAAAAAATGCAATCTCAAAAATCTCGAGTTCTCTTAATTACAGGAACTGAGAAACTTATTTTGTTTAATTTAGTAAGGATTTAAAATCAAATTCGCACCCCATTAGAGTACCTGCAAGGATTTTTCACCTGCATTTGGTTATAAAAAGAAGTTTTCCTGTTTTCACAGAGGCTGACCTTCTTTCGAAGAAATAAATAATTCTGAATTGCATGAAGAATCAAGAATGTTTTCTAAGTTTGATGGAAACTAGCCAATGACAGCACAAATAAAGTAACATTCCAGAAAATGATACCGTTCTAATTACAGAAGAAAATTATCTTCTGAATTATTGATCAAATGGTACTTTCTCAGATCAAGATGAGTTGAAGATGAAGTGATAACAACAATACAGTTTTTGATGACAAATGCAATATCCATCTAACTCCACTCATGTATCAATTTCAATTTGTTTTAAAACACTCATCAAGGGTATTCTATTTATGCCGTAAAATGAAAGTTCCTATTCAACAAAAACAATAATCGTGATTCCTTAATTTTTCTGTGTAGATATCGTATCAATCGGAAAATACATTTCTCAAGGTGAAATTCTCAACTATTCTCAATTAAATTTTATTTTGTACCTGGCAATTTCTACACTGAATTACAACGATTTTTGAAACTTCAGTGAGAATGGCAAAAATGTCCACTCGTTCAGAATAGCTGACTAAAGGAAATGCTACTTCGACTTGTGAACATTGTAGATTTCATATTTCATTTTATCTTAATTCATTAATTTTTCATCTGATCCTTCCTTCTAGACACCATCTTCCATTACCACTACGGAACTACCTTTGACTCAAGAACCTACCTCTGCTCCAATGGACTTTACAACTAAGACCACCATATCAAGCAGATCAACCACGATGGAACCTTCGTCAGCTTCACCTATAGAAACTGTCAAACCTTCAATTACTTCGAGTAAGTTTGCACTTGTAACTCATCTTAACCCATGGCCCATGGATATTGTTGACTATTCAATACTCAAAACTACTCATCGCTAGAAATCAACAAAAAATCGTGCTGAATGAAACGAGAAAAGCTGTAATATAATGAAATATATGTTGACATCAATTGAAGAACTGAAACTGAATTCTGATAAAATATCTATTTCAAAACTGTTTAAGATTCATTGTGTATCAAATGATAGAATTCGTGAACGAATCATTGAAAACTGCAAACTGTCAGCACATGTTTCTGGTTTATTGGCCATCATCAATACTGTATAGCAAGGTTAGGCAATGGTTGATTTCTGGAAACGACACAACTGCGAAGAGTTATTTATCAACAGGAGTCAGTAAGGGTGATCTGCTTGAATGCACACGTGTGCGATAGGTTTCTGTTGATAAATTTGGTTCTGTGCATCTAACAGCTATTTTCTGAACACAGTCATTCATTTTCAACTGTCTTTTTTTCAAATAACCATTGAATGAAGCACCCAAATAAGCCATAGAAATGTATTTCGGGATATTCGCTCTCATCAGTGTAAGGATGAAAAGAAGAGAAGTATGTCGGAAAAAATGTTTAGATCAAACTAAAGGAGTTATCTATACTGACGAAAAAATAATGATAATGATGGGTTTTGGTTGATCTGTCTGATGAGTAAAATATTTGTTGAGCTTCTATCTATTGAGCTATTATCAACGATAGTAATTGATCAGAAATGGCAGTATTTGATCAGAAATATAGTACTGTAATAATTTGCAGACATCGGTAACGATTTCTGTTGATACTGTTGAATATAATGCAGAATAATATTGAATTTACATTCCTTCAGTTAAATGTATGGCACAATTACCACTTTGATTATAAGAACATCGGTTTTCACGGCCGAAGTCACGATTAAAGAGAACACATTCCAAGCTGGTAGACCATGGTGAATGTAACCTGAAGTACCAAACATTTCTTGTGGTACTGCGACTGGCATCATCAGTGATAGGTGCGTTGACTGCGAGGATAGAGATTATATCTGGAAGTCTCGGCAACAACCGAGCAATGACGTTACTGATGCTGGTTGTTATATATCAAAGTGTCAACAACGGCAAAGATGTTGCTGAGACTTCGAGATGTACACCACACTAATGATATGCCGCAGTAGCACACGAAAAATTTGATATTTCATGTTCCAAGCACACATGTGAGAGTATTCATTGACTTATGACTAATCGTGTTTGCACAGTTTTATCAATATAGTAAAATTTATTTTTGAATTTATTAGCTCAGCCTCCTACAACAACAGGGATACGGACTAGAGTGGAAAATGGCGACGAAGCTGTCAGTTTAGGTTTACCTTGTGTGACAGATATTCAGTGCAGAATGGCCGATCCTTCCTCTAGATGCTTAGAGGGCGTTTGTGATTGCCTTGTCAGATCAAATGAGACCAGATCTTGTTCAGCAAGAAACAGAGGATGTATTCCAGGTACTTTTCAGGTGAGTTATGACATACGTGAAATATATGTTTCTACAGCTTACTCAATTCGATAGATGTGTCTGCACATCTGAACTCGTTAACGGTAATTTGTCATCTATCCATAACGATGTGAAATATTCAAATTACTACTATGAGAGTCACTTAATTGGAATGTCGACAACACAGCATGATAACGAATCTTGGTACATCTACGAAAAAAAAAATGATTAATTATGGAAGTAATGTTGTTTCTATTGATTGTTTGAGGAATAGATTCCATTAGCTAAATAAATATTTACATATGTGAAACCAAAGGGAAGAGAAGTGAAAAGATACTTAGTGAACCATAGGATTGAAATATTCGGACATGTTGGTGGAAAGAAGGAAGAAAAATAAATTAAGAAAAATTTCTTGAACCAAACGATGAACTTCATATGCATAACTGTAATTAGGGGAAAAATTAAATGGAAAATAAATATAATGTCAGTTTGTTTTCTGAATGGAATAGGTGTTATGGTTTCATTTGAGTTATTGAGGTACTCTCAACACCGGCAATTGACCAGTTTGGTTTTACACTATTTCATAGAGTTGGAGATTGAAAATCAAATGAGCATTTGTCTTTTTGAGTTGAGTACACTATTTTTGTCATATTGACGAAAACTATGACTATAATAATAACCGTTTACAATTATTATAAAAATAAGTCGTTACCTACTAGAAAAATATGTACGGTGGGCTCTCGTTTCCAATATTTTTCAGAGAAAAACATCTACAGCTATACATATAATTAATTACTCTTCAAAAAACTCTTGTAAATGAAAAATGTCATGCGATTTTGAAATAGACTCCAAATTAAGTTTTCTATATTAGCTTTACTAAACTTAGTAATTTTTATTTCATATGGACCTATATCTATTGATACAGTTTACCAAGTTTGGTAATTATCATTTTTTATATACCTACTTTGCTTAACAAAAATTGGAAATTTTCATTTTATTGAACCTTATATCTATTGATGCATATTGACATTTCTGGTCTTTTTAGTTGTGAAATATATATTTCTTCAATAAATTGAAAGTAATAAAAAAACTATAGAATAAACTTTAAATAATATTTTTTTATATATTTTGCTCAACTAAAATTGGTACTTTTATTTTGAATTGACGAATAAAATTTGTAATTTTATTTATTCATTTATTATTATAGGGACTGATATGCAATATCATACAATACATGTCCGTTAGGTGTTATTACTCTACCCAGTAATCAATCTCCTACTGGGCTTATAACGTAAAATACGATTTCAGTAGTGATGAACAATGAATCATAATTTTCGAAAACTTTATTTTTCGTAGATAGTAGATGTCTATAATCTTTACACATTATCAAAGAAGTGTAGAAGTGCAGAATCTAAACCATTCGCAATTATAAATTTCAGTGTCGAAGCACCGGTACTTGCATAAGCTGGTTTTTCGTATGTGATGGAAGGAGAGATTGTAGTGATGGTTCAGATGAAGATTGTAAGCCTCACAAGTGTCCGGCAGAAGCATTCAGGTGGGTAAATTCCAGTTTCATCATAGTTACAAATTAATAAATACTGTGTGAATAGCTACGCCAATGAATACAATTCAGGGCGAGCAAGTACTTTTCTAGGTAGAACCCGGAATGCAATTTTAGGATCACTATTATTCCGGCAGCTATCATCATCCTTCCACAATCATTTACAAATATTCAGTAGAACGGAAGTGTACTCTTATAACACCAGTTATTTCAATATTTACATAAAACTTATTATCTTCAAGGAAGACCTACATTTTTTTTAAGATGATAGTACAATATTATAAATTTATCACAAAAGGCTGGCTCAACTTCCTGTTAGTAAAGATGGCCGTGTCGAAAAAAACGTTACATTCAAACAATGGGGAATGTTCGTCAATTTGGGTAATTACAGCAAATGCAAGTTTGAACAAAATAAAGTTGAGTTTATTTCATGAAATTTTCAAATTCACTTCGAAAAGTATTCAAATTGATGTTTCAAATGTTGGGTTTCAATTTTTGAAGGGATTTGTTTCCAATTCACATATTGGCAACAGCGACTATATCAAGTTGAAATAATTTATACGTACCTAGATATTCTACTTTAAAAAAGAAAAATTATCTTTATTAATCAACAATTAAGACAAAATATAAATTATAGTTCAATACCAACTTCACAAGCCACATAAATAACAGTTGATTTGTTATTTATTTATATAGAGGGAGATAAGTTAGATGCACAAAATGTAATGTTACAGAATATCTCGGAACTCGGAACATAAGTAAACAGAACAGCACGCCTCTGAAATATGTCATTTTTGTTTGTCTCATACAAGTAACAAAGTCATTGTCCTTTATTAGCTATAACCGATGTTACCAAATGGTAAAATAGAAACGAATCCCTTCAAATGTTGAATGCATTATTTCATTCCTCTTTTTTAAGTTTTTAAATAATAAAAAAAAGGTTGAAATGATAAGTTCAAAATGGGTTGTTTTAGAGTTCTTTTATGAAAACTACTTGATTTTCGTCATAGAATAAAACAAGCCACTACATTAAAAGAGGTTACCTCCTCACTGATATAAAGAATATTATTTGAATGTATTTAATAAAATTCGTTATTTGTTTTAAAATTGAAAACAGCGGTAAAAGCCGTGTGCCATGTGGAAAAAACTTAATAACGAAGTGTTATTGATTGAAAATGAAACCCTGCCATAGGTAGGTTGGAAAAAAACTGTTATGAATTATATAATGGAATATTCAGAATTATTGCTGGTTTGAAATTCATATCTAGTAGAAAGGCATACATTTCACTGAGGTGATCAATATCAGATCTTCTATTAAGGCAATTATTTGATTGCTTTGGGAAATTTCATATATATTACAATCAAATAATTGCCTTAATGAAAGATCAGACAATAATCACCTCATCTGAATTCTATGCCTTTCTACTAGATATAGATAAAAATCTACATGCACCACCAAATTACACATAGTCCCGAAAGTTGGTGAATCTTCGGTAATCATTTTAGGTGCACTTAGAATGGTGCAAGTCAAACAGCATACAGGGTAGGTCAAAAATATAAAAATTGCTCAAGAGTAAAGTACCTTCGTTTCAGAAACTTCAACAAAATGTTATTGAGAGGGGTTGAAAGTTATACCTGGATAAAATACATGGCCTACTAAGACATTTTTTGGTTTTTCGATTTTTTCGTTAATTTTTTCCCAGTTTGTATTTTTTTTATAATCACCCTAAACACTTTCATAAGTTAATCATAACAAAATCAATTGACCATAACTTTTTTCAATTTCATGCATATTTATGCAATTAACTTGGATTTTAATTATTTTCACAATCTTCATGTTTGTTGGAACGATATTTAACACAACTTCAAAATTTCGTAAACCATATGTATACAAATTAAAACATTGGTAATACTAATATGTACAATCAAAAACTTTCATTTGAAGTGAACATTTCGTATTTGAAATAGTTATAAAAAAACTATACAAATTAATCGACAAATATGAAATTCTTTTAAAATAATCGTGGGTACCCATGGAATGAAACAAATGAGGGTTGAGAGTGAACATTATTATTATTGATAAATATCAACAAAATAATCAAAAAAGAATATGACAATCTTTTCAATTATATTTGAAAGCGGTGCCGAAGGTTTTGACTATTTTTATCGGCTAATTTTTATCATAACTCAACCATTATCAAATGTGTCTCTTCTTGTTCAATGTATGTAATTGTCCGAAAATAAAATTCACAAATCGATTTTCACGATTTCATTCTGCAATGAAATAGTATAATATTTTCAAGCTCCTCAGTATTATTGCTTTGAATATCCCCATAAAACGTCTGATGAGGTGAGATTTGGAGACCGAGGAGGCCACCGTGGATCAGTACTTCGTCCTAATGATGTATTACCAAATTTCCCATTGAACCATTTCGAAACAATTCTAGTATAGTAGGAGCAGTTTATGAAAATCGTGTTGATCTTCTATTTGTGCTTGAGTGCACATGCAGAAGTCATACCGTAAGTCATAGTCTCGTTCTTGAAACGTACAAATACGTTTCCTTCTTCTTAACAGAGTTTTGTTTTACACCTGTATAACTAGAAATTTCTTGTGTGTACCTTCTAGAGTTTTCAATAACGGTCTGAAGTATTTCTAATTGATTTTCCTCAGTATGTACACTTTTGGTAAGTTCATTTTTATATTTATAGTCTGAACACGTCTGTTTAAAATAATTCAAAATTCTGCTTATAGTGGAATAGTACACTTGTTTATCTGGATGACGTTCATTGAATATATCTTCTGCTTCACGCCCTGGTTTATAGTTACCTCCACATATTAAAACTAATTCTGCCTTTTTGGTTAACGTTAACTATCTTGGAGGAAGCATTTGAAATCGAATAAATTCAATAATCAAACAATAATTATGCAAGTATGAGAAGATAATGTTACCAAACTGTCATACATTTTTCTTTTCGAACCTCAATTGTTTTGTGCCATGGGCAATAGTTTTAATAGGACTTCATGTTTGTCGATTGATTTGTACAGCTTTCATGAAATGTATAATTCATGAACTTTTGTCATACCTACTTGATGAATGTGTAATTTGAGGTTTTCTGGTTCATTTAATTGCAAAAACAACATGATGTATTGATTTGATTTAAAAAAATGGCAATTGTGTCATTTCAGATTACTCCATGGAATATGAAAACAACTTTTTTCTCCAACCCCCGAAAATAAATGAATGAAATTTTATTATTGAGTTGTGAAAAACTTTATATTTCGATGAAGCATAACTAGACGCAGAATAAGTATGAAGATGCAGAAGTATGCTGAACTGAGAGCCAAAAATATTTTTCCCAAACACTAATCTCTCCTAAAAATATTTCCCTTTTTATTTTAGGATTCAATATTTTCCAAACAAGAGCAATTGGTAGGTACTAAAAATTTGCGAAAAATTTTCATTAACGACTGTCTAAGGCGAATGGAGTTCATATTTACACAGCATTTTTCTGTTGGAGAACTATTTTCAAAGTTATTGACAATTTTATTGAATGTTTCCAGGTGTAAATCTTCAGGAAAATGTATCTCAAAGGCTAGTAGATGTGATGGCACTAAAGACTGCTCCCTTGGTGAAGATGAAGAAAAATGTCAAGCAACGGGACGAAAAGGTTGCCCACCTGATACTTTTCAATGTAGAGATGGGAAATGTTTACCTGAATATGAATTTTGCAATGCTATCATAGGTGAGTTCCACAATGGGTTATTATTGAAAATGTATGAAGAATTTTTTTGAGTCATTACATTTTTGCAAAGATGCTCTGTTCGAAAATGTCCATCTTCAACTTTATTTTCTTTATTTACCTTGTCAAGCTTTCGCTTGTCAAAGCTTCTTCAGCTATAATTTATTGAGTTGTGTTTATGAATAACAATACAAAATTAAACTTTCAGTAAAAATGAATATAAAACAATGAGTTAATTAGACATCTAAATTTATAAAAAAAAGTGAAACATGTAGGTATAGGATTTTTCTTTTGACAATTGGCATACCTTTATATAAATGTTATTTCTCAATGAGCATGATGATTTGATAATCAAGAAGAGATATTGATTGATACCATTTTAATTTTTTTCACCATAGTTTGCGCTGGTCAGGCCTATCTTCCGAAGGCCCGTAACATTCGCAAGCCCTGAGCAAGCTTAGTGAGCCAAGAATGACAACCTTCTGCATCTGTCCGGCTGAGTATCTGCCTTAGTGCGGCAAGCTGATATGATTTTAAGAGTCGAGAGTAGCTCCACGAGAAATATCGTCTTACTCTGTTCGTTGAGAAGGACTACATTTCATTATTATTATTATTATTATGTTTTTGGTGTAGCTCTAGTAATTTGATTTATTTGTTGCTGAAATTGTCGATGTCAGACAATTGTCGATGTCGACCATTTCAAGAAAAAGGCTTTTGGAAATGTCTTTTTCTGTACCAAGAACTTCGATATTAGAGTGATATTTGGTTTCTAATCTGTTTCTATAGAGTATTTCTATGTGATTCTAGATGTAGTTTCAATGGTTATAAGGAATGTTATGAATAACATTTGGTGTTTTTGTATTATCCGTTATATATTTCAATTAGGTAATAAAATTCTCCTTAGTTTTGAAATATTTTGGCATATTTTGATATTTTGTTTATTATGGAAAGGTTTAAAGAGAGGTGCATAATATGATATACTCAAGTAGGTATATTATATGGATATCTCTCGAATACTTTTACCATCAACGCTAGTGTTCCCCAGGGATCCTCATTGTCTCCAACCATCTTTTTATTGTATATCAACGACTTATTGGAAAATACGAAGAATCCAATATTTTGCTTCGCTGACTACAGCGCACTTGTTTCGTCATTCCAATTGGATTCTGGGACATCGGTTGCAGATACACATCTTCACCGGCAGCAAGAGATTGCATATCTTGTTGAGGATCTAGAGGTGATATCGAATTGGGGTGAAACTAACCAGATTCAATTCAATGCCACAAAAATCAAGGTATCGGTTTTCTCTAAAAAAAATAAATGTCTCCGAACCGGCTATAATGTCTGGACACACAATTTTGCTTTCTGCTTCGATACGTTTTTTGGGTGTGTAAATGGACACTAATATGTCGTAGCACAATCATGTAGCTGGAATTTCAAGGCTGCTTTACAAAAGCTTGGAACACTGTTCCGAACCAGAAAACTGTACACACCCCAGTAACTTTTGATGCATCATAAAGATCAAATCAGTCCTTCTTTGGATTATTGTTCGCATGTATGGAGCTCCGCCCCTAAGCATTTCGTGAACCTGCTGGATTTTATCCATAAAAGAGTCATCCGCTTGATTGGAGGCGCGAACGTTACCTGCAACCTTGATAGTCTGGAACATCGAAGAAATGTTGGAGATTTATCTTTCTCTATAGATACTTTCACGGGAAGTGTTCAAGTGACTTGGCACATTTGATTCCACCAGAAGCAATACATATCAGAAATACGCGACGGACTGTAGCTGCTCATCGTTTTGAGATTCAACTCAGTACACCTCCAACTTCACTACTCAAGAACCTTTTCATTTGGAGAGCTGCGTTTTTTTTGGAATAAACTTCCTGAAAACATTTTTCCAGACGGATTTAATTTCCAGCGATACAAATCCAATGTGTATCGCTACTTTCGCACAGGCACCGCATTTTAGGGATTTTTTATTGTCTTCGTGTTTTGTCTTTAATAAGAGGTTTATGAAATAGATAATTTAGTTTGCATGAAGATTCACTTGAAATTGTGTTACTATTTGAACTCTAGTTCTAGTCATAACTAAAATTGGATGAATACGACAATTATAACACAATTCGAGCACTATTAGAACTTTGTTAAATATACTGAAATATTTTTCTCTGGAAATGAGTTTCAACGATTCATATTATAAAATAATCAATATTTTCATGAATACCCCGATTGTAAGTGAATTGTTATCTTCAAGGTTGCAGTGATGGTAGCGACGAACCTCCACATATTTGCAAGGGACGTGCAAGGAGAAGAAGGACGGAGTATTGTCCTCTTAGGTGCGGTAATGGAAGATGCAGATCAAGTGCTATAGCATGTTCGGGTAGAGATGGATGCGGGGATGGTACTGATGAAAGCCATTGCTCAGCTTGTAGTGAGTATTCAAATAATTATCATTTCCTATCAGAGTATAATATGTTGAAAAGAGAATGATGGATTTGACCACAAACATGATCATATAGTACCTACACGGCCATTTATAACCATATAGTACAAGTTCTCAGAAATGTTATTGCATTAAAACGAAAACATTGTTGTGAAGGTTATGATTCTATAGGTATATTTTATCGTCATTTTTTCTTCTCTGTTTAGTATAATTTCCGTACGATACTGCAAAAGACAGATTAATTAATAAAAACGTCAGTCATTTCTGAGAATTCAGTGACTACTATTTTGGAATTATAGTAGTACTAAGGACTTAGTCAATACTTTCTCATTTTCATTTCTTCTGGTGATAATATTCTCATTTACATTTCTATATTATTATTTGGTAATAGTGCAACAGATGATCATTAAATATTTCAAAAGAGTCATGTCTTCCATTTTTCATGTGACACTTATTCACCTCATTTGTTTCATTTTACATTTCCAATCGAGCACACCCCTGCAGTAATATTATGAAGTAACTCAAATGACAGTTTGAATGATAGATATTGATTAGAGCAATGTTCATAAATGATGATCAGTTAAATGAAATGTATTTTTAAAGTGAATTATTATAAATCCCTAATTTTTAAAGTATGTGTCACTTCACAATCCTCATTCACCCTCACTTCCACCGTTTCACTCAACAGGCTATAAAATAACTATCAGGTTATTATAAAAGTTTTGTCGGTTTCAATGTCATGTTTCTTTGTAGTTCCATATCTCAATAAATATTTATTTTACTGCGTTGTAGTATATACTGATCAATAGAGAATGTTGTGCTTCTGCCCTGCCAAAACAGCCTGAAAAATGAACCAGCCATTTGGCAATGATAGTGAGAGGGAGGCGCGTGGGATGGAGGAAGAACTGGGCATCAACTCCTATGCGGTTTTTGATGGTTTAAAACATATTGGAAAAGTTAATAAGCGATTTGAACAATCGACAAACATTGTCACGTTTGAGGTCTGTTTTCCTTTGCTTTTGCGCAACCAAAACGATTTTATTTGGGCCAGATCGTCACGTGTGATGAAAAGTTAGTCCTCTATGACAACAGAATACGTTCAGGGTAGTGTTGGACGTACATCAATGAGCCTCTCAGGAACTCACCAAAGACGAAAACACACTGAAAAAAGGTTTTTACTATATGATGGTCGGCGGCGGCTAGGGTGATTCACCAAAAGTTTCTGCAAACCGGGCCAAACCATCATATCAGATTTCTATTGTGGGGGAATTGACAGAAAGTATCGAAAATTGTGTCAGCAGGCGGCAGTGGTCAACAGAAGAAGCCTAATGCTGCTCCACGACAATGCCCGTCCGCACGTGTCACAAATCACCATCCAAAAATTAAACAAATTGAGCGTCGAAGTTCTGCCTCACCCACCATACTCCCCAGATATAACTTTCATTTTTCCGAAAACTCCTCACCGGTAGAACATTCGCCAATCAGTACCAGATAAAAACGGCCTTCGAACTCAATTTTTATGCTGACAGAATTATTTGTGTTACATTGGCAAAAGTGCACTGATCAAATGGCGCTCATTTCGATTTATTTGAATCAGTATTCACTAAGTAGACTCATAAAAACTTTTAAAGCAGCCTTATATTTGCTCGTTTATTCATTATTTATTTCTGTGTTTCAGGGTGTCCCGTTGTTCAAGGCCGAAACTTATAGTTCATTTAATTCCTTTTTGAACTTTGTACAATGCCAAAAATTTTGTAAATTGTTTCTATTACAATAAATTCATACATACTGTAATATGTAGTTCTAAGTACCTTTTATATATACTTTGTTAGTTAGACTTTTGTAATGCTCAAAAATATTTAATTGTATTTTATAGATAGATTTATTTATTTATATTTAGGATTTTGAAATTTATAAATTGATAGAGGTATAAGTTTTTGTCAAAATATAAATGTCCTACATTATTTTTGATTTATTTATTCTTCACTTATAATTTTTGTTCATATGATTCAGAAAAAATAACACGAAATGATTTTTATTCCATTTTCTTCACCTTTGTTCGAATTGAGAGTACAGTTTAGCATCCCTTTGTGAGGTCGAAACTTAGAATCAAAGAATCTTTTCTACAATATGGCGTTATAACAATTTTGGTTGAAAACTTATAAATAGTAATTTTTGGGTGTTGAATAATTTTTTTCCCACTAGAAGCGAAAGCTTGGCAAAGTAAATCAGAGTTTTGATTTTTAATTTTAGACTGAGTGACCCCGTCTAAACACAGCCAAGTGATGCCCATCTTTACATTTGGCTGCACAACGCTGATGAGGCCAATAGCCAGAAACACGTGTCCGCGATTTGCCCACCAAAAACATTTTTGTAATGATTATATACAAAACTTCCAAAGATCCTTTGACTTCAGATGAAACCTTGTTCATTATTATTTATGAAATTCAATTTTCTCATATCATTGGAAATATATCTATTCAACATCACTCAAGAATGAAAAATATGACAAAATATTCACTCTTCATATGAAGAAAATTATTAAATATGAACAGGTTTTCTTATGGAAGTCTTGTAGGTTTATTTATAGTTTTTACATTTTTCCGTAAAGTCGCAATCTCTTTATATAAAGAAGAATAAAGAAGGTAAAATTCGAATCACTAGTATTTAATTGATAAAAATATTTTTGCTGTTTCCTTTGATACTAAAGAGGTCAAGAGATCATCGATTATTTTATAGAAATGAATCGTAATTTGTTGTGTTTGAGTTAGTTGGGTTGATTAGAATACTTGAGGATTTGTTGATATCGTTGATATTTGCGTGTGGCCATTCTTAGTGCAACAGTAAGTAACATATATAGTAGAAAAAGCTGAAGCCATAGTCTGTTTTATGCGATTTTTATTTGATGATGATTTGGGATAGTAGTGAATACATCAAGGCGATACCATTATTGTGGTCGATCCTTGTTTATAATATTTCTGGAAACGACGGTGAGTAATAGATATATTTTGAAATATAACTGCATTTTCAAGTACTTTTCTTTGAATTTTTCAGCTTCACTTTTATCTAATCTTGGCTTCTTCCCGATTATCACCAACATATTTTATAAAAATATATCTAGAACATTCTATATTACAAGACGAAATGTTAAATAATCATTCATTCCCAATACTGTATTTTCTGAATTTAAATCAAATTGAAAAATATATTTGGAGTGAATTCAGGAATTCTTCATTCACATAGGTTTTTTGGGGCTGATACCTAACAAATGATTTCAATGGCAATTATTCATTTGATAAATAATTATCGCCCGAATTCAATGGGATACAACACTCATTTCCAAAGAGAATGCATATGGACTATCAGAATACCCAGAATTTTTATTGATGATGTCGTCATGATGTTGATTAATTTTGAAAAATGTTACAGTGTTATTTGAATAAGTGAAGCAAAAGTCAAGTAAGTTTCAGATATATATCGAAATGTAAACATAGGAGGGCGTATTGCATCTTGAGAGTGTATGATCACTTTCTAAATCTATACCGTTTTTTCTAGTATCATGGAGTCATGGGTATCAATCATGTTTCGTCTAGATGTTTCTGTTGCCGATAACAGAAATTATATGATATGCTTCTTGATTCCGTAATAGTTTATCGTTTGTTAATCGATCCATATTTAAAACAAACATGTTCCAAGTACATGTAGGTATATTAAGAGATATTTTGCATTCATCTAGCACTGAACATACATATAAAGATTTCATAATACGTTCTATATATCTCTCTTCGTAATATATCTCCCTACCATGGATTGGAATTGGTCAGTACTTTCCGTACAGTTGCCTTCGGTACCTTTGTTTATAGATATGTCAATAATAGCGCCTGCCTTACGAAAACCACTATTCGTCAAACATTTAATTTCAATCCCACTCTTCGAAAATTAAACCAAAATTCAATGGTCTCCACATACTCACTTTCAAAAATATGTAGCATATCTGCTACAAAATCAGATTGACGAATTTATTTTCAACCTTGCGGCACTATTGCGACGCCTATCAGGAAACTACTATTCCCTTGGCTAATACTACGAACAGCGTTGGATTATATCCGACAGGTGTCAGTGCAGGAATCTGCACAGAAAATTTCCTGCATATGCAATTGGAAATACAACTGAAAGAGTCAACCTTTAAATTTTGCAGTGAAAGCTGCAATAAAAAGAGAAGACGAATCTGGTTTGGCTCAGCAACTGACTGCCTTAAGGCAGGGACACATATACGCGGTGGCGGTAGCGGTGGCGACAGCGGTGGCGGTAATCACTAAACACATACATGAGCGGTAGCAATGCGGTCGCTCATATGGTATAGTCTCTCAAAACATTCATTTGTGAATAATATTGGGTAGGTATACTTATCCATCCTATGGATTTCGAAGAGAAAGTATTACTTTTGGCAGCCGCCAATGAAGAAGAACAACGGGAGTTGCTCCATCAGAGGAACCGAAGATATGTTTTGTTTAAATGTGTTGAATGAAAAATTGAATTTTCTTAATGTTATTTTAGAAAAAACCAATGGGTTCATGAAATAAATCAGACGCGTCTTCAGGAAGGGGAATTCCACACGTTATATAAACAGCTACGAATTGATGAGAAACGGTTTTATATTTATTTTCGAATGAATTTTGAATGCTTTGATGAAATATTAGCACGTATAGAGAATGATATAAGAAAACAACACAGTAAATTCTGGGAACCAATAGAACCTGCAGAGCGGCTTGCAGTTACCTTAAGGTCAGTACATTCATTTGAAATAAAATGAAATCAAGAGTCGATGATTTAAAAATAATTTGAGTTTTTTGAAGTAAAAAGAACACGTTTCACGATTTAGCGCAGTTATATTTGAGAATGCAACATACAAATATAAAAAATCCAATGTGTACAAGACTTTCAAATTAAGTTTGTAGTTTTAAATTTACTTCTAAGATGTTACTGTTGACTAGGTAGTAGTGAAATAGTGCATATCGTAGTATATTTATGTTGAATATTAAAAATACGTAAGAACACAAAAAAGAATTCTGAATACTGGCCAGAAACGTAGTACAAAATAACAGAAGAAACGTAGAAACCCAGCAACAAAAGTTAGAAAACAAATAAATTTAAGTCAAATATTACTATTGCCAAAATTTTCATACCAAGTAGCAGTGGCTGATAGTGATTGTGAGGTTATTGTTTCAGTATTTGGAACATTTGGAACATGATACGAATATTCTGGAGAACTCATGACCGACAATGAATGCGCATTCGAGTTTGAAATATTGCATACAGACGAAGTTGGGATTTCCTGTTGCTGTTCCAATTCGTTTTCCATAATCATCTTAGCAATACTAAATTTTATCATTGTTTGTCTTCGAACAGATAATTTCCTCACAGCTGCGGCATAGCCCAAAAATATTTTGTCTATTTCATCGAACTCTGCTACCATCGACCTTTTTTGAAGGTAACTTAATATTTTCTCAGTACCAGTTGGTTGTGAAGAGGGTGTGACTTCAGTAACCTTCCTTTTTCTGCTAGTTTGAGGTGTGGTTAATTGTTCTATGTCTGCTGTTTCTGTACGTTGAACAGTATTAACTGGCAATTCCACTTTGTAGTCATTAGTAACTGAGTTGTCGTCATTTGGTATTTCTAAAGAATTGACTGGTGAATCAGCTGGCGACTCTTCTTGAGTTTACTCTAATATATCAGACGATATACCTACACGAGAAATATTAGACTCCGTTGTTGCAAACCGGAAGAATGGCCGAAATGGTTCCATTTGTTGAGTCCATGGCCACTTCTTATAATGACAAATTACTGATGCTTTCTGTCCAGTTGTCGTTTTCTCTGATCTAAGATGTTTGGCATATTTATCGCGTAAATTTTTCCACATCTTTTTAATATGTTCCCCTGCGAACAAAAAGAAAATTATTATTTTGTTTCATATTTCTAGCAACAGGAGATTCATATAAAACCATTGGACACATTTTCCGAATGGGATTTTCTACGGTTTCAAAAATTGTTGAAGAAGTATGTTGCGCAATTTGGACGAGACTGCAACCAATGTATATGCCAGAACTCACTACAGAAATTTGGGAAACTTCAATTTCCGGTTTTAAGGATATATGGAACTTTCCTAACTGTCTAGGAAGTATAGACGGCAAACATGTAACTATAAAGTGCCCCAAAAACAGTGGATCCCTACATTATTGTTATTTAAAAAAATTTTCGATAGTGTTAATGGCAATTGTGGATCTGTACTATAAATTCATTTCCATCGATGTCGGAGCCTATGGAAAAAATAGTAATGGTGGTATTTTTGAAACTTCAAATATGTGTAGAAAATTTGAAACTGGAACCTTTAACATTCCTGCCACTATACTTTTGCCTGGGAAGGTTGAGCCACTTCCTTGTGTCTTAGTTGGTGACGAAGCTTTTACATTAAGCTCGTACTTAATGAGACCATTTCCTTATCGACAAGTACGCCAGGACGCCAGAAAAGAAAAATTTAATTACCACCTATGCCGAGCTCGTCGAGTCGTGGAAAACGCTTTTGGAATTTTGGCTCAAAAGTGGCGGATATTTTTCAGCCCTCTAGAAATGAAAGTTCCAACTGCAATAAGTATTGTGAAAGCTACTTGTGTTCTCTACAATTTTCTAAGATCAAAGAATGTAGACGAACATTTTCATCATCTAACTGAATATGATCCAAGACCATTGCAGGGATTAAATAATTTGCCAGCTGACGACGAAGAGCAACTAATTATGCTTTTTATTTACGTGATCAATTTGTTGATTATTTCAATATCTTGTAGTGTTTAATGTTAATAAACAGTGAGTTATATTGACATAACATAACAACATAATAAATAACCAATACACAATAACACTAATATTTTCATACTTACCATCCATGCCTTCAACATTTAAACTTTTTGCCATTTCGTCCCATGCTTTATTCTTAATCCGAATATTTTTGTAATGAGGATGAGATAAATCATATAACACCCTGCATTTCTTTAAATGTTCTATAATTTTTTCAGTGGCACTTTCTTCATTTATAGACATTTTTGCGAGCGGTACGCGTTTCAATAGCGGTCGAACTCAACAGCCCATGTTTCACCGCCACCGCGCATTAGAACGCTGCCGTACCGCTCTGGCCGTAGACATGTTACGACAAGTGTGCAACGGCATATTTGATTGTACATGTTACGTCTTAACGCCACCGCGTACTCCACCGCTACCGCCACCGCGTACTCCACCGCCACCGCTACCGCCACCGCGTATATGTGTCCCTGCCTTTACAGCTCTCCGATCCTGTCCGGCAAATAACGGAACGTGCTGTGACGACCTGGCCAAGTGAGCTCGTCGCCGGCCATCGCTTGCCAGCATCAACTTGTCCAAACGTGCCTGGTAAGTTTCTGACTCTCTGTTTTGCTATTCCATCAGTTGACAGCACAGTGTCAGACGATACTTATGAAAATGGACGAGGAAAAATTGAGTTGCTTGTTAAGGCAGGCTCTAGAATACCCAGAAGTTCTGAAAACCTGCCTGGAGTCATTCGGAAATACTGGAAAAATGTTTTTCTCGTCTTCTTTCAGGTCGTTGAAAAGATAATGAACTCTCCCAGATTTGCCCTCTTTACATTAATGACGACTTCTTCTTCAGAACTGCTAGTCATAGACATGCTTCTGTCACCGCTCGATGTCGAACAACAACAATCGAACAAACAGCACCTTCAGTAAACTGGTTGTAACTGGAAAAGTGAGAGATTCTACTGCCGGACAAGTAGGCTACAAGCTTAAACGAGCTACAACAGCGTTCCAGATGGAAACAAATAAAGGACAACGTCAGGTTGGACAATCAGTTTTTGCGACCGTTATGAAATGGCGCCTAGGAGCTGATTCCAGGAGAGGATATCGTTAGCCGTGTAGCTTCAATAAAAAAAAAAGATAGTGTTCTCTCACGAGCACTTTGCCGACTGTGTCCGCTTCCGGACACAGTGTTATTATAAATTAATCATGACTGTGCGATTGAGTCTTGAAACCCAGACTTCCAAGACCTGGGGTATGTCCGGCATTGTACTTTTCCAAGCGGGCCGCTAGTGGTTAGCTGTGTCTCTGGCTATCTATTTTATGACCCTCTTTTCAGTTCAAAAATACGTTCATGAAGAATAATTTTTGCGCAAGTCACACTTTTGTCCCAATATTTTTTCGAAGGACCGAGACAGGTCAGAAATGTAAATGAGTTCATTGTAACGGGACCATTATACGTTGTTCAGTAATAACGTCATTACCTGAAAATAATGACATTAATAATGAACGTGTGAAGGTAAGAAACTGGAATGATTGCAAATATTGAAGCGGTAATGAAGCGTATCCGGATCTTTTGATTTTCAAGCGTCATTCTTAGCAAGAGGAGGGGATACTGTCAGTAATAATGATCATGTAAAGCGAGAACATCATTATTTCGTCATCACACAGTTTAATAACATTACAAATTTCAAGAACAGCTCTATTTTTTGACGCCGAAGAAATTGTAACTGAATATTTCAAATCCTCAAAGCTTCTTCTCGAGACAAGAAATGACGGGAAAATTTTTAGTAATGATGTGTCTGTAACAATCTGGTTATATTATTACTGAACGTGTTAACAGATAACGAATATATGCATCTCTCAACAAACAGAGTGTTATTTCAAATATTAAAATCATATTAATTTTAAGTTTAGTTGAAAAGTAAATAGAGTCTCCTGAAATTTATTCAATTCAAACAATTGTTACATTCATAAGGTTACTTGTGATGCACTGTTTGGTACCTTTGGTGTAGTAATGAATATTACTAGAGTTTTTTCCCAACACCAAATCGTTATTTCAACACCTCGACACGAGTTTCGATCACCAAGTGATATCTCCAAGAGGAAGATTAATCTTCTTTTCAAGAGGAAGACTGATCTTCCTCTTGAAGATGATCAATCGGTTATTGAAATATGTGTCGAGGTGTTAATAATAAGTTTTGGCATAAAACTCCAATAGTATTTATAAGGTTATACAAATCTTTATAGTAATCCCAGGACATCTGTGTTTTTCTTATATTTAGAAAAAGCTTTATCGCCCAGCCTCATCTTAAGTTTCAAAGTATCAGATAGCCAAGTTGCGGGATATTTATTTATTCTGACAGATTCAATAGGAGCATGTTTATTGAAGAGTTCAGTTACATAATAATTCCAAAAATTGATCATATCATCAACTTCATTGAGAGAATAAATGTCTCAATAGTAGGTATATTATTTTTATAATCAAAATGAGAAAAATCGCGAATTCTACTATAGAGAGGCACCTCCTCCACCCTTTTGATGTAAGTATAGGGAACAATCAGTTGAAAATAATCAGAAATATTTGCTTTCTTTTATTAGAAGTTCGTTAGAAATAATATCATAATAAATGAATAAATAATAAATAAAATATCAATCGAAGAGTTTGAGTTAGTGGGTTGAGTATTAATTTGATGCATATTATACTTGAAAAGCATGTTTATCAACAGTATGGTATTTGAATTGTTGGGTTTCGGTAAATCTACATCAAGAGCTCCACTGAAAAGAGTTATATCATATTCTGTTAAAAATATACTAGCAAGTTCTCCAGATTGAATATCAAGTTAGTAGCAGAAAGGCTGCACACTATTCCTAAACATATCTTTTCACCTGCAATTTCTAAAGGAAGTTATGACAGTAATTATCTTCCACAACCGTATATTTACATTTATCATGGATATAAAATGCTATCTTTCATCTCTTCCTTCCATATGGACTCTTATTAATTTTATACACACTGTCATTTTCTGCCGAATCGAACAAGGTTTCTGAAAGACCTAAGACTGAAAATAATTCAGAGAATAAGACGTCATGAAATTCATGAAAGCCTGTTTGAAGTTAGTGTATGTTCAAGTTAACAAAGTAATTTTTTTCATCTTTCATAGTATATTAGTAGGTATAACGTTAGGCTCCAGTTAAAGATTGATTCAGATTTTTTCTAGTGTTCCCCTGAATCTCATATGATATAATTTCAAATATGTAGTAGTATAAAATAATGAAAGTGAGAATAATGAAACCATTCAAATTAAGTAGTATTTATTGCCTGAATTATTTATTGATATCAGTAAAAAGTCGATCATCAAAAAAGTAAAAAAATAAGGAAATATCCTTTTCATCAAATGACTTGGGAAAGATTTTTACATTACAGGAAAAAATATATAAAAATACCAAGGAATGCAGATAAAGAAAATAAAAGATTGATAGTAATACCACAAAACACACAAATCCAATTTCTACAGGTCTTGATGAAATCAGTTTTTTATGTTATCATCTTGAAGGAACACTTTGCCTTAACGACCATCATTTCCGTTTTCTTAGAATTTGTAGAAAAAGTTTTCAGTATAGGGTGTGGTTTTTTTACTAAAGGTAAACTTCATATTTGATTTGAAAATGCCCTTTTTGAAGGTTGACACAGTTACAGTAACATCTTCACACTCACGGCTCATGAAAACCATATACTCGCAGAGATTTCATTTTTTTTGGCCGCTCCAGTGGATCAATTTTCTTCTCATCCGACGCAGCGGGAGCAGAATACTCAGACATATGAAGGTTCAACACTTTTAGAGACTTTGTTATATCGTCGAGTTGGTCAAGCAGCTTGTCGAATTTGTTTTCGAATTTCTTTACCAATTGATTTGCGAAATTTGCACAAACCTCACCTTTGAGCTTCTCCATTTCATCATCTGAGGAACTACTTTTTAAATGAGTACGTGTTCGTGCCATTACTTTGCTAATACGATTCGTGTTGCCTCGAGGATTTTATAAAAGATACAGCTATTCTCTCAGCCGAGAAAAAACTTTAGTCGGTTCCACAAAATGCAAAAACAAGGACAATGTTCAAAATACTTTGGTTGAATTCGGACACGAAATCCTATTTGTTCAATACAAACCAACTGAAGTTCTCCAATCACAGCAGTTAGTTGTACAGAGTGGGCCAAATTTGACACTATTACGGGGATACTTTTGTTTTGAAACTAGACAGATGAACACTGATGATTGTGTCTGAGGTTCAAATTTTATGACAAACTTGATGAAAACGACATATCGATATCTAGATCGTTTCCGAGTTACAGCATGTTCTTCGGAAATGCGCATTTTTCGAAAAGTTACTGTAACTTTTTTCCTGGAAAAAATTCCTTGTTTTTATGGAAACATTTCCGAGGCACTTTTTTACTTAGAATTTAATGGTGTAAAAATTCATTTTATCAAATGAATCAATAGTTATTGATGAAAATATTTTTTATGAGACAATAGAGCTCAAAATTACCTTTCCAAAAATTCAGAACACTTGAAGTTTTGCTAGCATCTTTGAAATACAGAGCTTTTCGATTTTTTTTCATGTGGACTTTGAAACGCATACTTTGATCAAGTAGGCTTTGGACGACGCAACGCAGCGATAAAACAGAAAAAATTGTTCAGTAGTAGTTATCAAATGTTGAGAAAGATTTTTACAGCAGTAATTAAAACGCATAATTTCAATAAAACCGATAACAGTTTATTCTATATTTACTATTAATAAATGAAACTTCAACAATAGTAATGATAAATAACAAACAATGAAATATATTCCTTCAGTGAAGAAATGTCTACCAGCTTCTCCTATACACAGGCGACACCTTGTCTGAACGTTTTTTTGCCGAATTAATTAGTTCAATAGAAATGAGAGAAGCAAAACTATGCATCACTGCAGCTTCCAATTCGTATCTAAAATTGGTCGGCAATTCAAAAATAAGATCTTTAAACCCTCCTCAGAAATAAACGTTCATAGGCATTAGATCAGGTGAACTGGCCGGCCAACGGTTGGGTCCTTGTTTGTCTATCTAATTATTACCAAAATTAGCATCCAAAAAATTGGTGTCGATTTGAGTATGGCGAGGCGACGCCCCGTCTTGTTTTTTCTGAGCTCCATTAGTGACAATTCATCAACAAGGAGTTCAATATTTTACCTTACTATTTCTAAATACCTCGGAGATGTTAGAGTGCCATTATAAATGAACGGGTCGATAATTCTACTCCACACACTGAATCCAAATATTCCTTGAATAGAATTGGAGGGGTTGAAAATACCGGTATGCGGTGTTTAAAATCTTCTGGTCTGAGTTGATAAACTCTTCTAGTCCTGCATGACTTGAATTTGTGTTTTTTTAAAATCCTCTGAATGTTAGTTTTTGGTAAGCCGATTGATATTTCAAATTTCGCGTTGACGTTTTGGGATTATTTTCTACGGCTCCTAAAACGACTATTTCTTTCAACTCTTTATCTCTATTTGATCCAAATAATTTTGACGTTTCCTTTTCAAATTGACCACCATCAATTAGGTTTTGTCGCAATCTTGCGAAAATGTCTCTAAAAGGTTTTCTTCGTTCTGGATACCTCTCGGGATACAAATTGTTTGCTGCTTCTGCATGTAACTTGGTTTGTGTAAAACATACTATCATACCCCATTTTTCATAATTTGTTTTATAACCCCCCAGGCATCAAACCGGAGTTTATTTTGCCACAGAATTTTCGAATCAATCGACTTACTACTTTTTTTATATTGATATTTTAGCTTTAATTATGAATTTTAGAATTATGTTGTATATTTTTTCATTGAGTGTAGCTAAAGCACCCCCACTCATCCCCGAGTGGACCTCAACCTGCGATGGGCAGAAAGATTGGCATATTTTGACTTTTGACCTCCTGCGACCTCCTATATGTAAATGTTTGCATGAAGATCCTCTTAGCCTAACCGTGAATTTAAGTGTGTATATGTATCGGTAAGAAAGTGTGTGTTAGTAATCTGTTTATAAAGTTTTTATAGCCGGAGGTGGTGGTTGGTTCTGCATAGTGGGCCTCATGTGTTTATCCCTTTCGCGAAATATGGGGTCGTCCCTGTAGGTCACGCACCGCTGGACTGGCGTGTGTTCGTATTCTTTCGAATACGTTTTCGGCGTGTTTTCTCATGCTAGTCTCTACATAGTGGATGTTAAGGTCCAGGTCCAGGAAGATATATCTGTTACGTATGTATCTTGGAGCGTTTACGGTAGCTCGTAAGCAGGCGTTCATTGACGTCTGGATATTGCTTCTGTATGTCGCTGCGCACTGGCCCCAGGTAGTGGAGACATACAAAATGATGGGTCTTGATGAGAATCAGTTTTACTTGGAGACCCATGTTACTCCTACGTCCAATAATGGGACTGAGATTCTGTCTGGAGGCTCTTGCCAGCCCTATCCTCTGCCGTATGTAGGACCTAAATGTTAGGTCTCCTGTAGAGGGTGACTCCCAGGCATCTTGCTTCGTTGATCCACGGAATCTCTTTTCCGTTAAAGATGACGTTTCCTTCTGGGTGTACCAGCCTCCGGGTGAACAGTATCGCCCGACTCTTGTCAGGGTTTACACTGATTTTCCAAAGACTGGCCCTTTTCCATAATCTATCCGCTTGCTGTTGTAAGTATCTGGTGATTTGTGCATGGTTAGTGGATTTCGCCAGTAAAGCTTTGTCGTCTGCGTAGAGTGCCAACTTGTTGAAGTTGTTCAAAAGGGGCGAGCTGCATAGTTTTAGTTGATCATGGAGTGTTTTGAAATTGGGGTTTTTGTACAATATGCAATAGGTACAATATATTATGTGGAGGACTATTTTTCAAATCCAAAACTAGTTACATCATTTACTAATAAGAACACTTTGGGGAACATGTTATTCAACGCAAACCCCAAAAGAGGTAAGTAGAAAAAAGCGGGCATATATAGACAAGAATGTGGTGACTGTCCAGAAGCTTATGCGGGCCAGACAGACAGAAATTTCAACTTAAGATACAGGAAGCATTCATTGACTAAGTTATGAGAAAAATTATTTGTAGCAGGTCAATTACAAGATATATGTGACAATCAAATCACATTATCGAAATAAATAAAAATATGAGATGAATATATACATACATACATATATACATGCACATATACAGACACATGTAAAAAACAAATATACAGACAGGATATTAGACAAATAAGATAAAAATAAAAGAGTATGATAAAGTATTATTGTGTCAACATATAGTCGGTAGTAGAAGATTTCAGCCGGTTCTAAGCCTCCCCCAACCACTATGACGAATTGATAGCTTTTTTGTTGTTGTTTAGTGAAGTCAAGGAGATGTGACCTTGAAGTGTCTGATGCATGGATCGTTCAGAATTTGTTTTTCATAAAATATAACTTTCGGATGTCAAAGTCCTTTTTTAAAAATTAAATTTTATTAACAAAATAGGTGTTAACAGTGTGAGAGCAAAATTATAACTGAATTATAGAAGTATTCGTCCCATGAAGATAAGATTGCTTGCACATCAGTTTCCCAGAATCGCGAGATTCTGCTTCAGCACGGTCAGCGGTTCATATGGGAACGGGCGATATAATTTGTGTGTATGTCCAAGGCTGAGGCCGAAAGCGGCATCAATAGCTGAACCCCGCCCATTCATCATTCTTGTTAAACATTTGTAAACCATTGACTATGATGAATAAAGACATCTTATTATTATTATTCGTTATGGCATTGAATCAGATATCATTCACAGGATTCCCACACAATATACTAAATGAAAGAGTAAAATTTCACTTACATGCAACACTGTCATTCTCATTGATATACAACTAGTTTTGACATTTTGAATTATGAATATCATTTTTAATTTAACTATCTAAAATGGGTTATGATGAATGAAATCATGAAAATATCGATAATAAGGAAAACATTTTATGAAAAAAGTTATAGGAACACATTTATCTATGGACATTTGAAATGCTCAAAAACAATTAGATGAAAATCTGGCAGTAGAAAAATTGGCATCTATTTCGAAGAGTTTATTGTAAACGCGAGAAAGAAAAATGATAAAGAATTCGAAGAGGCTATAGTTGAAATTGAACCAACAATTGAGATTCAACAGAAAGCATATTATGGAAAGAATAAAGTTGAAATTGTTCTGATCAGGAATGCCGCTTTTCCACAAACGAGATCTTTCGGCTGTATAAATAACCAAAATTGTAGATTCGTGGTAAAAAATGTCACTGAGTGGCACTGAGTGATAGTGTGTGGAAAGCTCCAGTTGAAACCTCTTCTCTTTTATTGATGATTCCTATATAAGCTCAGAGCATCACGCGTCAAACATTCAGTTACCTGAAGTATTTTTTGAGTTTTGAGGTGACAGCAACAAGTGGTGAAGATCATCGTCAACATCGTTAAAGAGGTGTGAACATATATCATGTTCCCAAAGCGTTATTTCAATATATCATTTCAAAAATAACATCATTTATTGAAGACTAGAATAAAATAATTGTCAATGCTTGTCAGACGATATGGAATATTCATTGAAATAGTTGAAATTTGATTGAAAAAATAATACTTTTGTCAAATCATGGCTGTTGAAACGTCTCACAGAGCAATTCATGAAAAACATAGTCCACGAAGTGAATTCATAGGAAGCCATATTCATGATAACTTATATAGGTTGAAGTCCTTCCTATCCTGGTGGGTGCTAAAAACCGCTCATTGGTCAAATTCAATTTGTCAGATTGGAGGTTTCGAGTATAACTTCTAGCTCTCTGTAAATAGTGGGAATACCTTAGATCAAATTATCAAACTAGTAAAGGCAATTTGTGTTCTTTCTCCTAAAAATGTGTGGATGCAGTATTCAGCTGAGGAGTGTCAGGAATAGATGAATTTGAATTCTGGTGTAAGGAACCCAAGTTTGGATGACCCACATTCAGTAAATAATGGTTTGAATGCATTTTAAGATGTTGAAGAAAACATTTGCAGTTCAAGGAAAAGTAAGAGCTGGAGGTAGTATTGCCATCACCATTTGTATGAAAACTTGAATTTGGATGAATTTTGTGAGCTGATAATTGAAGTAAATTTGAATTCTTTTTTTCCTACACGAACACTAAACGAATATAGATTATCATAGAGAAACATCAGTTGGAACAATGGTATTCAAACTCTGAGAAGGAAGTAGAAGATGTGGAAGAATGATGAAGTGTAGCTTCGTGTGATAGCATTGTAAATATTTGAAATATGTTGTAAATATTATAAAAAAATTTAAGCTAGTACATTTGCTCATACCTATTCGTTAACTAAATAATAAGCAGGAAACCTACTGAATATTCCATTTATCACTATCGAACATTCAATGATGATTTCTATGTCAACCTTATCATAATCCAATCTAAACAGAGTCGTGAAAAGAATTATAAAACAAAGAGTCATTAAGGATGCGTGCCTATAGTTTAGCGTGTGCTGTAAACTTGACTTCACGTGTTTCGAACTCTATTTTGATATTGACAGTGGACATCAATGCATCAGTTGGTGTGTGCAGTCGATAATCGCCAAGCTGCGAATATTTATTATCAATTCACTTAAAGCTTTATCTTTATAGGTGCGTTGAAAGTTTTCATATGCATATTAAGCTGATGTGTCTAAGTCCAAAGCCTGTATGTGAATACTACAGATTTCAAATATAAATAATCGAATATTTTCAATATTCGCCTGTATCAATTTTGTCACATCGAATTGCTCGGTATTTTGAAAGCCAAAGACTGTTGGTTGTCTAAACAACCCATATATCTCAATCTGTATCACGAAATGTTAGGAATTCATGAAGATTCTACATATGATAAGCCATTTTCATTTCTGCATTATTTTTGATGCGGTTCAGTGCTTTTTGTTCCTGGCGGTCTTTCAGTACAATATGTCTGATTCTCCATTTCATTTTGTTGATAACCAATGTCACGTCGATTTTTCCAATGGATAAATTTCAGAAAGAGCGTGCTATAATCGGAATAGGCTCCCATTCAACATTCAACATCCATTTGATGTAATCTTCAGCAAAATTTATGCGATACTTCGAAGATTATTCAGCGCTAAATACATGGGTAACATTATCTAATATACTTCGATCACTCACATCATACCATTCCACATCATTAGTTCATACCATAGTTTTCATTGTGATAGTTATACTGGATTATCGATAAACAACCACTTGCTCGCTATCCATTTCATAGCTAATTCCTTTGAATAGAAAGACAAGGGCATTATTGGATAGAGAACACTGCTTGGTGACATCTGCTGTCGCGAAGTTTTCATCGAAATGAATGTAATTGTAGGTAGTATCGAGTATGAAATGATGAAAATGGATTGGAATTTTGATTTCACCCAAATTCTTTCAATATGGTGAACCATACGGCTTATATGTATGCTCATGAAGATGAATAATTGGTCAAACATGGGCTTCTCGAATATCTACCTTCAAATTATCAGTGATGATATAATTGTTCTCATTTTGCACTTTCAAGCCAATGGATCTGAGGACGTTTGTGTCACTAGCACCTATTCTATATCTCAACCGTATATTGAATACACGTGGAATGGATCGACTTCTGGATTTTTTTTTCTTCAAATCGACATGATCGTTGTTCTACAAAATACATTGCGATGATTCAACTGCTGCCGCTGCTGCAACCACTGTATATTGAACCAAATCCTTTTTTGTCTATAATTATTCGTTTCAGAAACAATCGTAAAGAGTTATTAATCCTACAGCATTATAATCATATTTCTTGCGCTGTTGAGATGACCGTCCAATATCAGAATCAACTCCTTTTCTCGTATGTTCAGAAAAGTATGTCAATGACTTTGAATTGAACATTCAAATCATCAGAATGTGAGAAGTATGCATTGAAGCTGCAAACAGCTTCATCGGACCAGAACCTGTCATTGGCATTGCTTTAGGCCTTGCCAAACAAAAATTGAACACCTGGATGTGGTGGATTTCTGGCAGAATCTTCCAGGATTCGCTTACTCCATGGCGTTTATTCACCCTTCGAAGCTTGATACCATACAGTTGTTGGGCTACAGTAGGGATTAACTACGATGTCTTACAGGCCTTCTTACAGGTCAGTGTCATTTGAATCATCATACGCAGAGACTTGTACTGTTATAAGACAGTGTGTGTCGCCTCTGTGTAGAAAATGATGAACCAGCATAATACATACTTTGTGCCTGACGCGCTGGGGACACAATCAGTTTTTAGAGTTCGGCAGAGCCGTTCAATCTGACCTAAAAGACCACTCACTAACAAATTAATCAGCTTCGTTAAGAAGCTGGATTTATTTGGTCGAGTGTGAATAGGTGTGAGCCATAATAAACCCTTGCGGGTTGCGGTGAGGGTCTAATAGACTCACTCACTTTGGACCTAACCTAACTCAACCTAGTACTGAAAACGCCTTATGAAAACACCATGTTACACATTGAGAAAATCTATTGTATATAATCTCAAATATTTGGAATAATCCAAAATATCGAACGATTATCAAAATAGTTTTTAGAAGCAGACCTTTCAACAAACTTATTTTATCTGCTTTAGGAACAATGTAGTTGAGAAACACCTAAGCTCCCAAACTGTTGCAACTTTTTCATAAGACTCGGAAGAATAGTAAACTTGTTGTTTTTGAAGCCTGTCAGATAGTTTGCGATCGTTGTTTTCAGCTTCTTTTTTCCTCACAGTCATTCATGAGTCGCTACCTCATGGTTAAAGCTAGTGTTGCCTCCAACCATTTTTTTATTATAGGTACGTCAATGACCAAAGGCATTGCTTAAAAATCTAACGGTTTTTTGCTGATGAAAGCATACTTGTCTCTTGTTCGTTTTCGGTAACAGCGAACAGTTTTATGTTTCGAAGAAAATTGTAAAGAAATTTTGTCTAGGGATAACAGTAACCAAGTAAAATTCAGTATTATGAAAATCCAGGCATATTTTTTTTTGTAGAAAGGTTAATGTGGTTAAACCAAGCATCTTCATGTCATGATTTATGTAGGCAATAATTCCATTATCTACTTTCTAGTACATTCCTTTGTATACTAAGGATAACGATAACAAAATGTTGTTTATATAATTGTACCACTATAAGAACAGTCATGCTCTGTTCCAACTAGATTAGTTTTACTTAAGATTGTGACTAGTAAAGATCATTGTTACTGCTAATTCTCATTTTTGTAAATGAATTATTTTTTAAAAACAAAGTTCTTCATTGAAGAAACATAATTCATGATACCCAATTTCGATAGCTGAATATCATCCAGCCTTGGCACAATCACCTACTTGCATAGCAAAGTCCTTTTCTTAGAAACTCAGAACATATACCAAAGTATTTTACTCTCAGTAACTTTTAATGATTCACAAAGTTCATATTTGTATTTCTTTGGACTCTTGCTTACATAAACTTCAGTAAAACATTTAATTTGCTATTCAGTATATATGGCAGTTTCTACCAAAATATCTAATCATAATACTCATTACGACAGTTATAGTGATAGATAAAACTTAACTACTAAATTCGTTTATTATCAGGTGAATCATGAAATACAAATCAATTAACAGAAGTTAGCTCAATAAAGAAAGGGAAAAAACTTCAATGGTGCTGCTTCGTTCCCTTCTGTTCATGAAAGAGATATGTGTCTCCTCTCTCACAAGCGATTTTGGTGAAATTGAGGATACGTGTGCAATATGCTGTGTAATGCCCATTGTAAGTAGTCCCACTTTGATTCGAAAGTGCCTCTGTTTATTCAAAAAGAAAGTCATCGTATCAATCATACTCTGACTGTGTGAGTGGTATTTCAGTAACAAATGATACGTTCAACATGCAATCA
>WOGP01000092.1:0-33177 GCA_015342065.1 Leptinotarsa undecemlineata
ATCAAGGATTGTATCTTGCATAGAACCTTTCATTTATACTTGTTTTTTATATAATTTTCAATTGTTTTATGTCAACATTGCGAAGACTAATTCATTTATAATATGTCAACTGAATCTAATCAAGTTATCTTTTCAGCACATTTTCTTTAACATTTTCTTCCTGTAATGGGTGTACACCTGTTGGAAATAAAGTGCCAAAGTGCCTATCTATTAGGGCGAACGGGGATGAAAAATAGCGCTCGTATACATTACAAGATTATTATTGCAACTAAGCGTTCTCGCCGTCTTTTAACTCCCATCTAGTAGACAGGACCATATTGAAATTTAGAAAGCTCTTCCTAGCTTTAACAAGTTGTATCTACATTTTTTCTGTCATAGTGTTGCATCAGCTAGTAACTAATAACAATGCCCTTTGATAAAATTCACTCAAACGAAAGTATTTTCCGTAAATTTGATTTTGAAATAGATTACATGTCTATATAAAAACAACATTAGTGCGACCTTAACCTTCAAAATGATAACACTGCCAATATTACTGAATCATTGAAACGACATTGAAACGACGTATTGAAACGACATTTTTTGCATAGTACTTTATACTGTTTTTTTTTGGTTTATAACCTTCCACAATCTGAAAAAATAAAAGCTAAATCAATAGAAAATCTGCTCAAGTATTGTGAAGGGCAAATTGAAAAGTTCATCCTAAAAAGTTATGTATAAAATAAACTACTGGAAAGTCCAATTAGTCAGTAACTTGTTGTATTCATAAATTTTGCCGTGTTAGGAATCACACGTTAAAAGGTAAGACCTCGTTAGTCCTTAGCTCGCAAAAGTTTCTCAACTTCTGAGAGTTGTCGTTCGTATGGGGGCGGCAGCTGATTAACGGAAAAACAGATTTTAAACAGATTTCGACAGCTGATCGTGCTGTCATCATCAAGGCTCTACTCAAACGGTTTGAGCAAATGCCTGCAGCTAGGGTCTTCGTCATACAGTCCATTATGTTCGGGTATCTTCTCAATAAATAGTGTACAGTAAGTAGCTCTAAGATTGTTCTGGAACCGATCCCAGCAATGTTGAAACAGTCCAATATAAAGGTTTCCTTGTATGTGTTCCCGAGTATACCTTTCCAGTACTCTTTATGTTTCCAATAGATGCCCTTTCAAATATGGTTTCGTATAAAAGATTTGGATAGACTCACAGCTAGTACAGCTAGTTCAGAGTCTATATATGGAATTGATATCATCAGCTTGTTCGTTGCCTGCGATACGTTGTCCTGGTACCCAGTATAGGGTCAATATATTCCTGTCCGCGCAAATTTCCTCAGTTTTTCACGGTATTCCCAGACCAGTCATGATGTCATTTTTAAATTCCTCAGTGCCCCAAGTACAGCCTGGCTGTCTGTGAATGTATTGATCCGCTCAGTTTGTGTGAAATTGTACTGAAGGAAGGTTGAAGTGACGCCGTTCAAACTAATTAACTCATCGATGTCAACATGTTCCGTTATTTCAGTTCAACTTGTCAAAAAACAATGATTCATGGAGTGTTCCAACTTCAAAATTAAACTTTTTCGTGAGTTATTCTACTTGGAATGATCACGGTTGATCACTTCAACATGGTCTCCATTATCATATTAGGCATTTTTTGTGAAAAATTCAGTTAATTTGAACAATAGGATGTACTGAATTTTTATGCATTTCAGCCCTAGTTAGCAGGGGAAAGTGGCTGAATTGACCGTTTTGACTGAATCAATATTCTATAGTTGACGTTCATCTTCTATCAAATTTAAATAATAATCATCAGCATGATTGCCATTCTACTTTTAGTGCTGTCAGCAATAAAGTGGCAGCTTTAACTGGCACCGGCATTAAATGTTTCTAGATTTTTATACTAAGTTGGCATTTTCAGTATCGAAGAAAAAACAGTATATTTTATTGATCTTTTTGATCCATTTGAGCTCATCAGTATTCGAAATGTTTACAAAGGAATTCATTTATGGAAACGGCAATATTTTCTGTGGTAAAAACAATTTTCCAGAAAAGTGATATTATATATATTAAAATACTGGGTTACCTTAGGATTATGGACAGAAAATATTATCAGTTATGATACCGTAATGTTGAAATTTAATGATTCACCATTTCAATTTGATTTCTGTTACAACTATATCATTCAAGTAGAGGTCGTTCCAAAGCTAATTTCTTGAATGTCAGCAAAAACTGTTGAATTTTATTCAGTTATGACAATAATAATTGTTTTGTTTTCACTCGGTTGAAAATACGCTTATCTGGTGCGATATAGCTCGTTACTTTGAATATCACTGGCATAGATAAAAACTTATATTCTCAAAGAACTATGACACTCATTAGTCAATGACAATAAATGTTGCTACTAACGTACTATTTTTTACGAATTATCTGAATGTACTATCCATATTCTTTATCTAATTCTGAATTAAGTTCATTTTGTTCAGGCGATGCGTTTCGTTAAATTTTTAGTACAAATGAAGTAACCTTATTTTTAATAATAATCTCAAAATCATACCGGCTTGCCGGCAGAAATCTCAGCCAGACAGATGGAAAAGTTTTTCATTCTTGACTCGGTGCGCTTGCTAAGGGCACATGATTCTCGGACCCAATGATCACTTATTCTACAGTGTGGGGAGTGGTCTTTGATTGATAATGCTGGCGCGCCCTCCGAATGTATCGGGGCTTCGGGGGATAAGGCCTGACCAGCGAAAACTTAGGTTGAAATAACAATAATAAGTATGTATTTCGTTAGCTCGGACTTCCATTGCATTGCCTAATATGATATAAATTAATTTGAAATCACTAAAAAATCTATAAAATATTTTAAAAAGATTAGCTGAAAAAACAATTATATTAAGCAAAAAAACTGAAAATTACAATGAAATAAAATACAAGCAACAACTATAAACTGAAAAAAATAAAAAATGAACTATTAATACGAGATGAAAATTAATTAATTAATTAATTAACAAGAAATGATAATTAAAAGATTCCAAGTTAAGTTACTTCACAACGTTTCGGTTTTTAGTATCCTCAATCGTCTTCGGGTGATAACTGGACTTATTTCTCCGAGATTTGACTATTTATAGGTTATTCCAGTGCTTTCACTAATTCCCTCTCCCCTCCCTCGGCTCGGTTTTAGAGGGAGCTCACCATTTGGCGGACCAACTTTCGAAAACGAAGTTAGATATGAAGAAAACACAAGCTACAAAAAAGTTGTATTTATAGTTGATCAATCTACAAGTCAGTGGCAAACTTAGTTTTTCACAATATTTTTAGCTGTGGTGCCCACTGAGGCTCCACTAGACCTGATGATTTCAATCTAGTGAGGGCTAAATAAGCGCTTTATGATATTTTATAAATGCCGTTTTTTTTTTAACTTTAACGGAACTTTTTTCCTTGAAACGACCTAACGAATCACTCTTTGAAGTTTAGTACCGTAGTTAGAAAACACCCTGTATAGAAATATGTTATTTCATGTTTTAGTGCAAAATAATATTTAATCAAATATCCCACGAACAAAACTAAGTGAACGAAATTTCATTGAAAACTGATTTGGCACAACAAAAGTTATTCCAGTATATTCACGTAACCCAAACAAAATCTTTTGTGCTGTTGACTTCGTTCTCGCGAGTTGCTGCAAAAATAGAAAATGAATTATTATTCACATCGGTGTTCTTTAATGCCGTTCAGTGTTTACCAACACATCAGCAGATTTGAATTCGATAATAATTCCATAGTCTGGGTCTAAAAATATACCTAGATACTTTATGATAAAAAAATCGAGATTTCCAAACTGGCACATACGCAAAAGAATTTGGCAGGCCTACAGTTAAAACTCTACGGGTTATAAATATTATCGCATTGAACGCAAAGTTGAAAAAAGTATGTCAGCGATAATACCTGTCTGGATTTATGAAACAAACTACCTGGTAGTTCGTAACAGGTGACATCTTGTCGATGAACAAATACTCTTGGACAAGGAGAAACACCCCATATAGAAATGGAATAACAAGTTTCAAATAAATGTGTGACAAATAAAGTGAACAAATTCAAAATTTGCAGATATGAGGAGATGTTTTAAGAAATGCCAAAACTCCCCATTTCGAAACATTTTCGAAGGTACTAAAACAGTAAATTAAAAAAATCAAAAATCTCAGTCGACACAATTCAGAAATCAAATCTAAAACATTTTTTTTGTTCGGCACCAAAAAATTCATTTTTCTATGGAGATGACCAACCAGTATCATGAACAGTTAAATTGAGAAAATGATAAATCGTGTAACTATAACACATTTACCATAATTTATGTGTGTGGAACAACAAATTAAACGGATATTAATAACTCCTCATTATCAGGTGAATTTTATCATCAAATCACCATAGGAAAATCCTCAACACACTCTGATTCACAATGGATGTCAATCACTGTTTGAAAATATGTATGTATTCAGCTGTACCAGCTATAGATTAAATTCATTTGAAAAACACTCTGTCAAAGTTTATTCCATAAAGACACCGTTATCAAAGTAAATAAAATAGGTAAAAAAATATGTTAAACGGTTTTGTTGAAAAATGTACTAAAAACTAAAAAATAATTCGAAGGTCCTAGGTAGCATTCAACACACCATTCTCCTGAACAATAGCAATCTACGGTATAGGTCAGATAAAAAAATTATGAAATCGTTGGGCGTAGCGTAACCTGAGTAAATATGTTCCGATGATTTTATTATTTTTTATCTGAACAATACCGTATATTGCTGAAAAGAGTGGTGTGGTTATTGCTACCTAAGACCTCACGATTTTTTTTGGTTTTAGTAACAGTTTTAAATAAAACCGTTTAACTAAAAAAAAAAATGTGTACTTATTTTATTTCAAATTTGTAACAGTTTACCTTAACTTGGGTGTTCTATCGCTAACGACGCTAACCTTCAAGTCACACAGTCCTCGACCAATACAAAATCTTGAATTGGGTGCGAGATCCATGCTTTTACCCTGATTCTGACATGACAAAGTTCTTTGTATACATTATATTCGATTGTCATCTTTTTCATAATGTACTAATATAGTATTAGCCAGGCTCTGTTAGGGGAGAGTGTGTATGAAAGAGCCAGTTTTGGAGAACATCAAAAACGTCAGGTGATGGTTATTGAATGAATGTACTTTTTGTAAATAATTAGTTTAATAGTCATGATTACCCAATCAAAATAAAATGAGATACTATGACAAAAATTATTGATATGGCAAATTTAAAAAAAAACGGGGACATCGACTCTTTCAAAGCAACATGTGTATGAAAGAGCTGGGCATGTACTTTGAAAGAGCCGGGTTACTCTTTACTAAAAAAACAGTCTTTTAGCAAATAAAAATTACTTGATGAACTATTCAACTGTTATATAAATTTTATCAAACTGTAAAATTGCTTATTTCTGTGAAATATAATGTGAAATATATTGTTATATTTAAATTTATTGATGTAGCGTTACTACATGGTAGGAGATCATAATGAAAAGAGAAATGAAAATTTCTATGTTTTTTACCACTTTTATTTGCAACTAATGTTACTGCAATTTCGTCCTATATGGACATTCTCAAACTTAACAATAAACTTATACAATACTTATTGTATAAGTTTGAGAATATTCTTGAGCATACAATTATATTTTTTTTAATCAGTCTCCTTATCAAATGATCAACTAAAAATATTTTTGGCAAAAGAAATTTGTAAACTTTCAATGCCGCAAGACTCATGTGTTCAATCATCTTAAATCTTACACTGGTACCATTCTACTTTGCTCTTACAATAATCTGCATTACACACAATATAATAATTTTTATCTTGCTCTGAAGTGAAGTAATCTTCTTGTTTTTCAATTCCAATAGATTAATTTCATCATCTGAGCTTGTTAATGAGGAATTATTGTGAAAAATTATGTTGGGGCTGGTATCACTGGACTCATCATGTGCTTTGGAACTTAGTTACATTTTGTTTTGTTGACATTTCCTCAACATCAACTTTTCTAGGTTTATTTTTCTTCTCTTTTCCCTCGTTTTATTTTTTTCTGAAGTTGGATTGGGTCTGTCGGTCACATATGATGCAAGGAACGTATCGTAAGAAAATATGTTAGAATTAAAGGGATATATGCCAGTTTTGATGAATCCTTGAGTAACATTTTGTAGGCTGAAAGCTGCTGAATAGGCATCTCTAACAAACTGCGCAATTCAGTAGTTTTTAGTACATTGAAAGATCCAATTTTCGTGCCATGAAAGAGCCGGCTCTTTCAAAGCATCCACAAGTGGCTCTTTCAAAACATTGTGTCATTTAAGTTGTAACCTCAATATACAGCTATTTCGCGTAAACATTATGACATCATTATTATCGTAAAATAATGCTATATCAGCTAAATATCAACTCATGCTGCAGTTTTCATTGTAAAACAAATTAAGTAAACGCAAACGAACATACTTTTTGGTCCTAAAGTCTTTGTTGTGGTCTACCGATACCACTCGTTTTCGCAAAACTGTCAAATGTTTGTGAAAGACAGTTATTCAGTGTTGCCATACAAACATCAAACTTAAATTGTGGTAGAATTTTGGTAAGTGGTAGAAAATCACATCAGCTCTTTCAAAGTCTAATGGCTCTTTCATACACTCTCTCCCCTATTTGATACGCATTTTGAGGTAGGTAGTTTTGGAAAAATATATAATCCGCCATTTTGTAGCTGCGGCCATCTTCTTCAACTGCTAAATTTGATCGAAATAAATAAATAAACAGGCAATCTGAATAAAACCGTTCAAGAAGTTCTCGAAAATGAAGTTCGTTGTATAATATATTCAGTTGATTTTCGTATACCATATACCATTCTCGAAGAAATCAAAAGACGTAAGTCAGTCAAGCACTTAAGATAAGTACCCATTTTCCTTTCGATATTCCTTTGATTTTATAGATAATCACGATTGCTCGTGATATTTGTGTATCTTATCAGGTAGATGATTTTTTTGGACATAATCTGACAGCTTGAAGGTTTGCTTGTCGGCGACGCTCCCTTTCATATGAACAATATTTAAAATAGTATCTACTTTCGGCTTTAAAAGTAGCTGAGATGCGTACAACTTTTCAAATCGAAATATTGTCCGAAGTCTCTCAGAAGTTGCTGATGAAATTCCAGTAACGTGATTATTTCATGACAAATGGTTTCCATTTTGATACCCAGCAAAACAGTCGATGCAGCTGAATGAAATGTATGCCCCTACATCATTATGTTCGACTTTTGGATATTCTTGAGAATATCCAAAATCAAATGTTCCTTAAGTTCCTGATTAGGATATAACACCTTGTAGTAGTAAATGGGAAGGAGAGGAATATGAGCTATCTTAAGCAAGTAGAAAAAAGAGTTGTGCCAATATGAATTCATTCATCGAAGGAAATCATAAGAAAATTTGATTACTAAACTATGTTCAAAGACCTTGACAATCTCAAATTCGATAACACGAATTCCAAATGATTTCCAAAGGCAGATATCGTATTGAAGGTCTTCTGTTGATCTTTACTTGCAGAAACCCTATTGATAATAAGGCTGAGTTGGCTGAGACTTCGAGACATATCATTCGTCCTCGCAGTCAACGCATATAGGACATATAGAACTGATGATGTCTGCTGCAGTAGCAGACAAAACGTTTGGTACTTCAAGTTTCATTCGACCACGTCCAACCACAGCGGATTTTGTTTTATCTAATCGTGACTCCGGCCGTGAAAGTCTATATTATCATAATGACCTTTGATATAAACTTCACTCAAACAAAAGTAAGTTCACAACTATCAATTGTAATTTTGAACAACACAAAATTAAAATGCGACCTTAACCTACATGATATTATTCAGAGTGGAAGCTCGTTCATAATATTGTATTTAAGTTAATGGTACTGAATTCGCACAGTGGATGAAGTTAATTTTTCTGCTTAGTTTCACATTACAGTTCGAAAATAAATACAAAAAGTATTTCATTTTTTCCAACATAGCTTATTATAATGATAATAATCCAGACTATTCTGTCAAGATGGTCGTTCTGATTAATGGAGTGGAGTTGAATTATGCCTTCTCTATTCTTGAATCTCAAGAACATGCCAGTTTGCCGCATTAAGGCAGTAATATTAGCCGGACAAATGTGAGAGGCTGTTATTTTTCGCTCACTGTGCTTGTGTGGATAGAGCCCAACCAGCGCAGCCTTAGATAATCAATACTCATTAAGAATAGATTCACAATTTATTTATTGTAGATTGAGTTCATAGAACAGTTCGATTCTTTCCAGACTAAACCAGAAACAATTGTTGTTACACCAATCTCAGCATTTCCATCAGGCGCCTATACTAAAGAAGTACATTTCTAAAAGCAGATCACGATGATAACCTAAATTATGACAATAAAGGACAAAAGAATTCCTAAATTTGAAAAATTCATAGTCTCAATTTCAAGTGTTGTCAAAAATGTTATACTCTGGGGTAAACAATTATAAACGTAGCAGGTTTGGTAACTGAAAGATGGTTCATAATATTAAGTGGGTACGGAAAAAAGGAGGTGTTGAGGTTCCTTTGAACCTTTCATTTACATTGTATCTATCTGTATTGATATTTATTTTTATGGGACATGTTCAGCCAACCAACATCTTTCAATTTGTGTGAGATTCAGTCATATTTAAAATTATCTGAAAAAAAAATTCGTTCAGGCCAGTCTCAAATTACCTACATAGTAGTGTATGGACTCACACCTATCAGAAAACAACTACTCCCCTGGCTACTACCACGCCACGATGGGCGTTGGATTATATCCGACAGGTGTCAATGTAGGATTCTTCAGTGAAGTTATTCCTGCATATGCTGTTGGCGATAAAACTGCCGCAATCGATTGTCAATTATTGAAACACACTTGCAGCCCAATTTCGGGCTGTTTGGCAACTCGTCAATGCAAGGTAGTGTCTATCATCAACATGAAGTCGATGATTTCCGATAATTGAAAATCGAATTTCTTCGGATCATCATTCTTTGAACTAGGCTGAAGCGAACGACTAACAACATGTTTGTCATCGCGCCATCTGCCTGTGAACAAGGTAACCAATTGCTCGTTCAGATAATTTGATTTACAGCTAGTCTCCAAGTATGCCCTCTCAGTTCGTGAAGTTTCCTTCCTCATAAGAGGAATTGGGCAAATTTGGGATATGCGGTTGGTTCCGATGTACTGTTTTTTTAGGAATGATTCTTGCAATGACACTTTTCCACGAAGTGGAATACGTTTCAGTTATTCTGTTCTGTTTTCTGTTCTGTCTTTCCGTTAATCAGCTGTCGCCCTCATACGAACGACAACTCTCAGAAGTTGAGAAACTTATGCGAGCAAAGGACTAACGAGGTCTTACCTTTTAACGTCTGATTACTAACACGGTTGCAGAATCATCCCAGCTTCAACAAGGTAAATTCTCTCGAGAAAAATATCTAGTTGAGGCGGGAATCGAACCCACGGCCTTTCGATCGTGAGTCGGGCGCACTACCACCGCGGCCAATTTCACAATTTCAAGTTATACAATAATCCATTATATGTGGTATATATGGTACATGAGAGCAACATAATTTTATCATTTTTGTATTCAATGAATCATTACCAGGAAATATCAGAGATAGATTGTCACATAATGTCAAAAATGTTACAAGATTAGCTAAAAATATTAAACGATATTCCAAATAAAGTATCACTCGACTATTATACCCGTTTGAAATTTTTGACATGTACCTAAGTTGTTACCAGGGTGGCTATAACTGGACTTCTCTGAATGTGAAACATTCATGTACAATTCGAAAATTTCGCAAAAAGGAAGGCAAGCATTCGTTTAAGATGAGTAATGTCTGATTGATGTATCTATATATAAAAATATTTCATTAAAAAATGACAAAACTTTCGAAGATTCACAGGGTTGTGACATTTGGAACCGTTTATTTAGTAAGTGTAACTATCAGCAGACTGACCAAGACCCTGACCTTCTGTTGTAATAAAACCCAGACAATCAAGGTCACCTCGTGTATTGTATTTGGATTTATACTAATCATTGCCAATGATAAATTTTCCCAGGAGTGTAGGATATTTGGATATTTGCCAATCATATGCGAATAATAATCAACAAAACTAATATATCAGGTTAATGTAATTAGAAATTATTTCGACTGTGCATTTTATGTTGTGTTTCAATCAACTCGAGGTTTTCCAGTCCAGGAATATTCGAAAATGTTTGTGATGAAACAATAAAAATGTCAACTACTTTTTCAATGATCTATCACATCCAAATGAATGACTGACATAACTTTGGTTCCAGATACTACTCATTATCTCCAGAATGAAATATAATTTTCATTAATATTCAATATACAATATCCTTCCTAGATAGAAGTTCTGTTACGGTTACAAAGGTTGATTGTTTGCTATCAGATAACTTTTGAATATTGTTTACCGATGTTTAAAAACCAATTCATTCATAATAGATTTCGAAAATGTTGTCCCATTGCACAGTTCCAATACAAAGCCTATAACGCCTCAAATATTGGGCTATAATAGTGAAATGACAACTCACTAACATAAATTTAATTGTAACGTGCGTTATCAGGCACATTAACCAAGCTAGCAAATTTAGAAAACGAACTGTTCATTATAGTTCATCATAGTATGACTCCTTCAGTGAAGACTCCTTTCATGCTGCTATGCCTTGTTGACGTGATTTTGCACGAAGCGACTAAATCGACTTTAAATCCAGAGTCATTTGAAAAAAAATAATTGTTTGAAAAGTGAAATTGACAGTTTTTGGAAATAAATAAGGAGCCAACAGATAGTGACCAATAGTCTAATTAAAAAGTAAGAAAATAATGACAGGTTTCCTGGGAGATGCAATTTAATCTTTCATGGAATCCCACAAAAACTTTATGAAAACACTATCGAAATAGCTCAAACGTTCATGCAAAAAGAATTAAAATCTATATTGATGAATGTGAAATTGAGAGAAGCTTCAGGTTGGGTGCATCAAATGGGGAAAAATGTCAACCAATGTTAGTGACGTTCAGTAATAACTGGAAAAGAAATCAAGTGTATGCTGAAACATTCCAACAGCAACATATATTGCAAGCAACTACACTTACAAAACTGGTAAAGCAGGTAAAGTGTGGACCAACTCTGGAGATGTCTTTATCGAATATAATAACGGGACTGGTATTATAAAAATATAGAATATGGAGAACATAAATAGATCGTTTGAATAGTTCCGTCATGTTTTCAGTGAAAAACATGATTTATTTCTGAAATACGTTTTCCAGATGCATGTAGTACCTACAATAATAATTCAATTCGCACCAGTGCAGTTTGTCCAAGCCCTCTGAAAGGGCTTTCATTTGTTGTTTTTGCTTTTTATTTTATTTTTTCTCAACACATTCATCAAATGAATTTGTTTGTCCTATGTTTCGAGACTTTGTGGCAATAATGTGTGAATTTTTGATAAAATTTGTGAATTTTGCATGGAGATATGCTAGAATCATCTTTCATCTTGTTGCATACCCTTTTTGAATAAAACTAACTTTATATATTTTCATAATTATAAAGTGAAATCAAACACCCTATTTGTCATTTCAAATCAATGACGAATGTTAGTCTTACCCGGTGGTGTCGCACGATACAATATTTCAACGGCTTTTGCTTTTGAACTAACGGTACGTTGCTGTGAAAGCTGTATCTGGGTGTGAAAAAAATTGCATATTATGGTGCTTTCTGAAATCGAAATACCCCAGAGTTGTATGATTTAAGAAAACGTAAATTCGGTTCTTCTATTCGAAAACCATCATTTCTGCAGTAGCAACTTCCCATAAATTTCTGCTATATTGAAGAAATTGACTCACATATCAATTCAGTATACCAATATATACGAACCAATAATAAACATATTCTGGCCCTCATCGAAATCTGTCTCCTGGATTAATTTCTTTAGTGTTTTCTTCGCTTGCACTGTTGACTTTTTGCGAATCAACCATCCTAATATTCAAATTTTCAAACATCAATGATTAGCAAGGATGCAAAAGTGGCCTCACACATATCATAAACAATGCAACATGGATTCTGACTGAGATGGAGATTTGCTGATTTTCTCTGTCTAACGTCAACAACCAATCTCAAACTTCGTGAAGTCACTGTAACGCCTTCATTTGGGTCATCGTGACATAGACTCACTTCAGTTTAGTTGAATTATAAAAAATCTAATTCGCTCAAAGGTTTTCAAAACATCGTTAATAAATAAAAATATGCGAATTGGGAATAAACGAAAAGTGAGTCCTGTACTACCAAAAATACAGTGTTCAAGATCCTTCTCGTCAGTAGCTTCAAGATATCACTAAGTTGGGGACTTGGTGATATCAAACGGATACACAAACGGATGATTGTGTAGCAACAACAGCGATGACAGATTCATTAGTCTAACAGTTTGCACGCTTCAGTTAATCCTTGTTTTTTGAACCCATTCTTTCGGTCTTTTCTCGGACTGCCTCTTTATGAAGGTTCTCTCGTGTATTTTCGATGATACATTTTGCAGTACTCCTTTTGTTTCTTATGGACCTTCTTTCCATTCTCATTCGATACCAAAGATTTAGGTATCCTGACTGCTGTTTAAGGGCCTATATATGTAATTGGTAATCCGTGTCTGGCACATTCATCAGCTGCTTCTATTGCCTGTGATACCTGAGTGTCCTGATACTCAGTATATAATTAATCTATTTTCTCAGTTCTTCGTGACATTCCCAGACCAGTATCGATGTCACTTTTAGGTTCATCAGTACTCCTATTACAGCATGGCTGTATGTGAAAATATTGATTTGAAAGAATGCATACACTCCTACGTGGATGACTGATGTATACCTACTAACTGTGCGGTAACTGAAATGAAGATTTCTCCCCGCAGAGTATATTCTAGCTACCATCCTATGTTCAGTGTTCGACCCATCTGTAAACCAAGTTTTGAAGCTAAGCCCCTCTACTCGCGGTTTATGACTATACCCACGAAGTTCGTGTCCAAAAGATATTTCGGCGTCATGTGGACCGACAACATGTTTAATGTTTATTCCTCAATATATTCCTGAATTTCTGTTTTACCAATTCTATGTATCTTGGTATATTTTCTAGTTTGGATTGGCCCACCCTTGCCTGTCTCATTATTACAAGATGTAATGGAGTACGATTCAAATATCTCACCAATTCAGCTGTTGAAGTGATTTTCATTGCTTTCGTCATCCCCAATATGCAAATATTTGCAACCTTCCCAATATATCGTGTCTGATTGTATCCACTATGATTCGCCGTAGGTGCGTCTGGCTAGCATCTTTCTCTTTACTCTTTCTTAATTTTGGTACCACACATCTGATATCACACCCAGATATTTAACATTGCAGGAGGATTAATCAAAAGTCATCGATGGGCCCCTCTATGATACTTTCACTATCAATGTATGAATTTGAAAAGAAACTATTTCGAACTATTCAACTAATCCCACTCTTGCTATCTCGAAAACGGAAGACCTACAAGTTCGGGTAAATTGAACAAAAGTTTTCTACTTCAAGGAACTAGAATAATCTCTTTTCAAATCGGGAATAGAAGTGGCTGTTTTAAATATATTTTTCAAAAACTAGGTTGTCGGATTTCATTTTTTGCCTCCACCGCCTCCATTTCGAATGATATAAAAATAGGTAGAAGAACTTTCAATATTGTTTCATATGTATCATAATACGATAAAAATCAATTTGCATTGTGACATTTCATTAATTAGATTTGATCATCAATTTTATTTGTTTAAATACGGACCTATAGTTTTTTATTTGCATTTGGTAGCCACTGTAATAACAAATCCAGTTATGTATTGCAATGTATGTGTTCATCATTACTGTATGGTCATATAATTACCGCTCAGAGCTACTTCAAAAAAGTTGGGACCAATATTTTTCGGATCCAGAACTCAAGGATATACATGAACTTCACATAAAGGAAGGACATGTGATATATATAGCAAGTCACAAACTGAAAAAAAATGTCATCATGATCCTATCATCTGCGTCGATTACGATCTCTTTAAATATCCAAATTGCCATCCTTGAACACACATTCGATCTTGCAATATCATTTTTATGGCAATTCTCCAATATTTGTGAAGTAAAAGGCAGGCAAGCACTCCTAATTGTTTCTTTCAATTTGTTAATATCACAAAAAGTTGAGCCGAATACTTCATCTTCAATGAAGCCCCACAATGAATTTCCCAGAAGGATCAGGTCAGGTGAACGTTATGGTCATTTAATTGGACCATTGGATGGAGCTCTATCACAATACTGATATTTTCTCAGAACATTCAAAGGCAAATCTTCCAAAAATTTAACTACAGTATCTGATGAGAATTCCAAATATAATTCCGTCGTCAAAGATGTCTCAAACCAAGCATTAACTTCAAGTCTATCATAAAAATCATTTGTAGATCCATGTAAAAAATTATTTTTCATCGCCAGTGATAATGAATATTTCTGTGTGAAAGCTATTTTCCGGGTTTATTGGCCGTGAAATAGCTGAAAAATTGTTATCACACAGTTATCTCCGACCGTAAAAGTTTACATTCTTCAATGAATATTTCTGTTAAACCATAATTATTTGTGAATTTTCTCCCATCCCAACATAAAATTTTTTTGAATATTGCATTATACTGACGATGTTGTGGAAGTAGCCATCTAGAAAATATTTTTCTCCAGTCACAGTCCGTTGAAGGCAAATGGTGGATTTTTTAACTTTGTAATGTCTAACTATATTTCTTCTCAAAATTTTTCGAACTGACATAGTCGATATAGGACTATAATGTGCAATATATCTCAATAATACTGTTTTGTTTTTTTTTCTTTGTTACTGTTTCAGTATTCCATAAATTCTGAATCAAGTAAATATCACTTTGTTATTACCAAGAATGTCTTCTGCACTTACCCTACACGACAATATTTCAGTATCACCACCTCTTTCAGTTACTGTACAACTCTTACTGGAGGGTTTTTCAAATAAACTCCTCTCAATGTGTTGAAAATATCATCCGAATGGCTGACGTACAATTCCCCATACAAATCTAGAGACCCAGTAGCACAAACATTTTCACAAGAATCAAATGATTATTTACATATTCTGTTAATTCATTGCTCACGTTAAACAAATCAATTCACTTCAGAACTCTCATAATTTTTTTCTTCACTTTTTTGTTTGTCAGAAAACATCAAAAACTAACATTTATGTTTCATTAAAATTGACTTTTGAACAGTTCTTCCATATTTGTATAAAATATATTCTTATTAGTCAGTGGGCTATGCTTGAAGACGGCCAGTAAATAAATCTAAAGAAATTAACTTTAAATGTTCAAGCTCGTCTCTGATATACCTACACAGTGGGTTGAGTGGACTGACGCCTATTAGAAAACAACTACTCCACTGGCTAATACCACGAACGGCGTTCGATTATATCCGACACGCGTCAGTGCAGGAATCTTCACAGAAAATTCCCTGCATATGCAATTGGCAATACAACTGAAACAGCCGACTTCAAATTTTAGAACGGGTACACTTGCAGACCGGTTTCGGGCTCCTTAGCCACACGTTAGTGCAAGATAGTGACCATCATCGACCTGAAGTCAATCATATTCCATAATTTAAAATCGAAATTCTTTCAGAGTATTTTATTCCTCGTCTTAAGTTGGATCGAATATCAAAAATGTCACTCCCTCTAGTGGACGAAGTACTAACCAACTGCATATCTGAAGTTTGCCCGATTCCTCTGAATAAGGAAGAAAAACTTTCTTATTAGTCAGTGGGCTATGCTTGAAGACAGGCAGTAAACAAATCTAAAGAAGTGAACTTTAAATGTTCACAGACGGGCTCTTGAACATTTAAAGTTAATTTCTTTAGATTTTTTCAAAAGATGTACGGAGTTGATGTATCGTTAAGTTCTGAGATATTGGTTTCTACCTTTTTGAGACTACACGAATATTGATGATGTTTTCTCGGAAACAAACGTCGGAAAACACCTGTACACTCCTGAATTTATTATTACATTTAATATCATAATCAATGAAAAAAAAATTGAGGTTCGTTTCTTAAAAGAATGAATTGATGAGGATGAAATCTAATGAACGAATCGTCGTATTGCAAATTGGTTTATATCAAATTATATCAGTTGGTTAACGAAAAAACAGATTTTATTAGATTTTGACTAATGTTAACAGATTTTTACAGATTTCAACAGATTTTTAACAAATTATAATAAATATGAAACAGTATTGAAACTTCCTCTGCCTTTTTTTATATCACTCGAATGGGGCGATAGAACCAAAAAAAACAAATTCGACAATTCCCATTTTTAGCGAATATTCACAAAACAACCACTGATATTCTTGATCTGGAAAGAGATTATTCTAGTTCACCAAAATAGTAAACTTTTGTCCAATTCAACCAATCCTGTAGGTCTTGCCATTTCCGAGATGGTTTATATCAGATTATATCAGCTGGTTAACGGAAAAACAGATTCAAACAGATTTTCAACAGATTATATCAAATATGAAACAGTATTGAAAGTTCCTCTGCCTTTCTTTCATAATATTCGAATGGGGCGATAGATCCAAAAAACTAAATTCGACAATTCTAGATTTTAGCGAATATTCACAAAACAACCACTGATATTCAAGATCCGAAGTGAGAGTATTCTAGTTCACCAAAATAGTAAACTTTTGCCCAACTCAATCGACCTTGTAGGTATCGCTATTTCTGAGATGATTCATATCATATTATATCAGCTGGTTAACGGAAAAAGAGATTTTAACAGATTTTAACAGATTTTCAACGGATTATAACAAATATGAAACAGTATTGAAAGTTCATTTGCCTTTTTTCATATCATTCGAATGGGGCGATAGATCCAATAGACGAAATTCGACAATTCTAGTTTTTAGCGATTATCAACAAAGCAACCACTGATATTCTTGATCTGGAAAGAGATTATTTTACTTCACCAAAATAGTAAACTTTTGTCCAATTCAACTGACCTTGTAGGTCTCGCCGTTTACGAGATAGCAATAGTGGAATCCGCTTAAAAACGGCCTTTATGAAGCTCTTGCTCCTAGGTACATCCTGACGCTGCTAGATTATATTCTGAAAGGAGTCAACCGTTTGACTGGAAATCGAAACATCAAAACTAGCCTTGGCAGTCTGCGACATGAAAGGAATGTTGGGGTCTTGTCTTCAATATATACGTGCTCGGGTGTTGTCTTCATGATTAAAGATACATTCACGGAAAGTGTTCGGCTGACTCAATCTTCTCATTCCATCAATAGCAGAATATATCTGAAGCACCCGGAAAACTATTGGTGTCCATCGCTTTGAAGTTCAACTCAATATACTCGATATACAGTTTTCAAAATCATTTTCATTTGGAAAACGGTGTTCTGCCAAAATAAACAACCCTAAAAAGGTTTCTCCACGTAAATCGTCACTTTCTATACACACACCACTCCCAAAATATCGATCAATGATTTTCCTACAGTACTTCTATATCTACAATGAAGTATCAAGTTCAGGTCAACATTTCAGTATTGGTTACTATCAGCCTATTTCATATAATAGGATATCGAGAAAAATCACGTTCCATTCAAATAGGGAAGTTGGTGAAAGTTTAAGGAACTTCTTTACCTCAAAAATAATTCGTGAAAATGTAGTTTTCCATATCTCAGGTTCAATTTATGATGTTTTCAAAGTTTTGTTCGCACAGTGCAAAAAAAAGTATTTTCAGGGAAATAATCTAATACTAATAGCTTTCAGGTGAGATGATTTTGGAGACAAATTTACTGGATTCTCGGTTGAAACGCATATTTTCAAAACCATATTTTTGTAAGGAGTTTATTATACAATTTTTCTTGGTGAACTTTTCATCTCCAGACCAACTGCTTTTCCTTAAAATAGAATTACTCATATAATGATTTAGTGAAGATTTTTGAATTTTATAATGTTATTTATGTATCTTCAGTCAATATAGATAAAAAATAATAAAACTGTTGACAGTCGATAAAATATTTCTATAAGATAGGTTTGTAGAAAAATATCAGTAGTCATTCTTTATTATTTCCTGGATTTCAGACTTTTCACAATTTGATAAATACATAAAAATAAATCAATAGAGGATCTGCTTGAGCGTAATGAAGGGATAAATGAAAATTTCATCCCAAAAATTACTGTGTGATATAAACTTTGGAAAAGTACAATTATGTAATCAGTAAATTGTTGTATTTAGGTATTAGTTTTGACTAAGTATTAAATAAATGATTGGAAAGTGTGTCTTTCAAACGATATCATTGATTGATTTTTCTCAATACATTTCATTTGTAATAACTTGACTGTTACATATTATTTCTTTTGGTATCGTAATGGTGGTCTATACAATGAATTGTCAGAAAATATTTATTACTTCTGGAAAAATTAAAAAATAGATATATTTGCGAGAAATGGATCCCAATGAAATAATTGAGAATTCTATTTTTTTACAATACCTACGACGAAATTAGAAATCAGAAACATGATTTAAAATAAGTCTGAAGACTGTATCGAAGAGAGATACATACGTATAAGAAAATAAATATTTTGAAATGAAATCTCGGGTACGTAGGTGTAGGTACGTTGGGAGAGATCTCTCAACGTACGTACACAGTAGGTTCAGGTAAATGTCTGTCGGAAACCAACTATTTCCCCGGAAAATACCATGTTGGGTATTGAATTATATCTGACATCCATTTATGCAAGATACCTCACAGAGGTTATTCTTGCATATGTTTCTCGTTCATCAGGACAGTAGGATCATGCTAAAATCAGTCGAGTAGATCACCTGCAGATCGGTCTCGAGTGCAGAAATGATCCTTCCCAAACAGCAATGTGACTGGAACTCGATTGATTTCAACGCAACTAGAACCTATGTAGGTACGTTGGGAGAGATAAATGTTTCATGAATAATCTGCGGAATGATGTGAACCGTTTTTTTACCGAATTTCTACTAATTTTCAATGCTGGAATTTTTTGCTGGACCCAACTAACAGAATATTGATCTGTAGAACTACGATCAAGAGAAAACTATTTTTTTATAAACCTTTTTAGTGATAAGCTTCGGTGGAGTATAAGCTTAAGTGGTTGAAGTTCGCATTCGAAGAAATTATGCGAATTCAAAAACCAAAATTTATTTTGATATTTACAAGAAACTAAATATTGCAATCGGATACTAATATACTTCACTCATCGTTAGTTATTTCTGAAAATAGCAACATAAACCTCTAATCAGTGAAATTATTGGTTATCGAAGCCAATTATTTTCATATTCAAAACAATGGTTGTCAAGAGATAAAAAAGAAATAAAAACACGCATTATAAATGCTTACATGCCGAACTCACTGACCATCGTCATCCACAAAATTTTCCTCAGGTGGCGCGAAAAATTTGATGATAATGTCCGAACCAGCCCAAGCTACGGCGGCTTTTACATCCCTACTGGCAGACTTGATCATAACGCCACATTTAAACACTACCGAAACTTGGTTTTCACTGACCAGGACAAAAACAATGTCTAGCAATGAATTTCGTACCACGTGCACAGCACTAACTCAGACGTTATTATTTTAATTGATCTTTTATAAGTTTTATCGCTGCTGTTGTATCTATCCCCTCTCGTGGAGGATTCTTTTTGCGTGCAGCTTTTCTAATAAAGTGTTAGTAAATGAGCTAAAAATAATATTGAATCCCTAACTGGTTTCGGCCAGTATTCCGCGTTAGTACTTTCAAGAAATTAGTTTGACAATGTTCCAATATTCATGGGAAAACAGAGGAGATTACTGCGCAACGTCGAAGTAAGGTTAATTACACAGGGTGGCTTTCGAAACATCGCAAAAGGTGGGATCGCCTCGTGCGAACGACATTTGCACGCGATTGTCGGAAAAATTATTAACCAAATGGATTGTTTCAGACACACACCCTTTGATCTATATTTTCACACAACCTGGTTGGCTCAGTTCAGCAGGGCTGAATTTAAATTCTTAACAGCAATACATATTCATTAATGCTGAATTCATATATTGAATTCAATTCATGAATGATTCTATAATAATAAATGTATTTTAGGAAACCGTGACAAAATGTAGACACATAGGTACATATAGGTCCTACAGTAAAATCTGCTGAATACCTTCTTAAAAGTGACTACTTTCCAAGCCAATAGCGCAATGAATATTGAATTATCTCTCCCAGATATTTGCGCAAATTTCGTCACACAGAAAATTTTCGTCGTTAGCGATGAAATGTCGATGAAATAGTCTTGGTTTGATCTATTGTGAACTGAGAAGGAATACTACTTCGAAACCAGTCTATGGGTGATCATTCTTTTAGACAGTAACAAGATCTTCATGCTGGACCAACCAGAAGCATATGCAAGATGTTCCATTGTAAGTTACATAAAGGCTGCCGTGTGACAACATTTCAACATGTTCATTCACACGTTTATCTACTTTCCAAACGTGCATAAATGTTTTTCAAATATAATCAGGTATTCGCCTTGTTACTAACAGAGAAAGCAGTTATTTTTCCGATAGGCATTTGCCAGATCCTAGTGTGTTGGATGATATTGTATTCAATTTTCATTCGAAATATCAATCTCTTGGACAATCTCAAGCCCACTGTCTTCAAATCAAAAAGACTCTCATTGCAACTACTTAAGACAGCCAAGCCAATGATCACCCCACGGTTGTGTTTGTAAACATTTACTATTGCCGGTACGCCCAACAAATGGGTTGAAGCTTCAGGTACATATCAGGACCCGCAAACTCTTTTTGGAGAAAAAATAGTGAATATGAAGGGATGACTATCCGACGTCTGAGGCTTTCGGTGGGTTGCCACCACTTAACCAAGCATAAAGGTACAAAATGAGAGTCCAAGCAAACCCGACGACAAATACAAATCTTTCTTTCTTACCAGCAGTATGTCTCCAAGTATGTCACCAGAACAGCAACACTCTTCATAATGCCAGATTTACCAGCCATAGAAAACCCAAATCATTCCAGTGAAAATCATTGAAACAGGTAGATAGCACTACAAACTCTAGCCTCTTCAACCACAGCTTTGAATGGATGAGTAGGTTTGTAATGTTACAAAAAAGACTACCAAGTGACAACATTTCAATATGTGCATTCACACGTTTATTTGCTTTATAGATATGTGGAGAAAACTCCGATCTTGCAGCTCCAAGACTTCAAAAATATTTGTACAAGTAGAAAGCTAGGATCCAATTGATTTTTTTTTCAACAGAACAGATGAAAAAATGCTCATTTCGTATCCAATGCGTGATAAGCTGGAAGGTAGGTAAGTGACTGCAAGTCAATGGTGTGGGGAACACAATAAAGTTTGTGAAAAGTTTCTTCGAGTATTGCAAAAGACTCCACGTGTTACATATAATTCACCAAATGGAAATTATTATGTGACTTCAGCTGTATTATAAGCTTCTTCTAGCTAGAGGCTTTCTACAGCTTGAGCATAACCTGATAATCCGGAAAGGATTCGAAAGGTTCTGCTGACTCATAGAATTCTATTGTTTCAGTACTTATTGGTGGAAATATCATAGACGGGATGTAATTTATGAACAGTGTATTTCACCTTTATGAAAAATAGAAAATACTTTGCAAAATTCGAATCCCTTGACAGTCCCCAGACAATGAATGGTGAAATTACTTCACGAACTTTTTTTAACTACAAAACACAAGCGCTATAGGAAAATCCCTAAGGCGCTCTCAGTGCTTTGAATGGTATATTCTGGATACTTTTTGTTGAATTCGCATCACAGCATTGATCATCATTTCAATTTTGATCCACTTCCTTTCAGATAAAGATATTTTTGAAGAAATTTTTCAATTTCATTTACACGTACTTAAAGAAAGTTAACAGAACAATTATGTTTTTGTAAATTTTTGAAGTATCTTCAATCAAGATGCGGTATAGTAGAGGGACAAAGATCACTAATGAAAGTGGTTGAATAATACGAAAATCAACAAAAAAGCAGCGTATTTTTACACAGTGGTATTTTTCATTCTTTCTTCTATGCATTCCAGGACCGATCTTTAACCAATAAGTATATACCACAAGTAAAGCATGAGTTGAGAATCAGAAATGAATTTCCATTCACTGATTCACTGAAAAGGTTTTAAACAAATATTCCTAAAAAGTTGATATATACTTCTCAGTAGGAACTGAAAACGCTCAACACTCTAAGTTTCCAATAATAATATTTCGGTTTTCCTCTTGTATACATCGAGGTTTCGTTACTATAGCGACACATCGAAAACAGCAATGTTCTGCACGATTTTATCAATTATAAAATGTAATAGAATGTATTTGTAGTAAGATAGAGGAATTTCCATATTTCTGACTCGAACTTACGACCTCTTCCCTTCTATGGTCATATTTGTTGTCAACATACATGCGGATTGTAGTTTGATTATATTGTTCTTCAGTATAAGTGCCTACTAACATTTCAATTTCCAATGAAATCAGATAATGCTCGATAATGCGAAAAATTTATTCCATTCTAAATGACACTTAACACTCGTTAAAAGTAATAAAATTTCTAATTAGTCACTTTCATTGGAATAACTTTTTGAGATCATTTAATGTTTGAAACATGTTCATGTTGAAGCATATTTATCATAAGAGAATTACACAGAATCGTCAACGACTGTTTGTGGTTTACGGTCGGAATTTCCTACAAAGAAAATTTTTGTTATTTTGCTGTTGGTTTATGTTAACGTTATACTTATATAATCTCCTCATAAATCGCCTAAAACTGAATATTTTGTGTGAATAATGTTACAGTAAAAAATGTAAACACATTCGTGTTTCTCATTCACCGCCTGCCAGCGGAAAATTCCACTGCAAATGCGATTCATTTGGGAAACGCTTGTAGTACAGTTATACATATTTGAACCTGACAAAATATTGAGCAAACCAAATGAAATTTCAACTTTTTTTAATATCTAAGACAATTTTTCAATAATCTTGTCTAAATTCGGCACCGTAATCGAATCTGAAAGTATTTAATACCTAATAATCCCCAAGCTTTGGTTTTTTCAAGTTCTCAAATAATATGTTTCCTTGAAACAATGTTTATCGAAATTTAAAGAAATCGAGTGAACTAATATGTTCCATGTGGAGATATTCTATTTCGCATATGTTCAGTTATTAAATGTAATGTAGCCCATTAGTTGGCATGGACGCTGTGCAAGAATTTTCTGAAAGATAAAATTTGAAGACTAGGTCACATTTTGCTGTGAGTCAAAGCGACTTAGTAATTTCCCAACGAAATTCCCATGCATACAGATTCATCTATATCGTCCCCAAGCAAGCCACAACCCTCAAAAGTCGAAACTTGTGCGAGCTAAAGATTAAAGAGATCCCGCCTTTAAACGTGCGACTCCTATCATTTGTGATATAAATTGCCCTTTAATCAGCAGTGTTACTATCTTCATTCGGGTTTGAAGGCCGTCATAACTTTGAACTACACGAGTAGCTGGCTTCTTCAGAGGTATATTCTTGATGATTCATCGATAACTGATCGGTGAAGATTATCGCAAGGTATTCAATACAATACCGCAAGAGGTTATCTTGCATTTGCTCAGTTGCCTGGCTTTACCGGAAAAAATAATGAGATACTTTGAACAACTACTTTTTTTCTAAGACAAAACACAAACACTACAGGAAAATCCTTAAGGCACTCTCAGAGCGATGCCTGTGCGAAAGTAGCGATTCACATTGGATTTGGAGTTTAAATCCATTCGGAAACACGTTTTCATTAGGTTTATTTCACATAAACGCAGTTCTCCAGATGAAAGAGTTTTTAAAAAGTGAAGTCCGAGGTATACTGAGTTGAACCTCAAAACGATGAGCAGACACAGTCCGTCGCGTATTTCTGATATGTACCGCTCTTGGTGGAATCAAATGTTCCAAGTCACTTGAACACCTACCTTGAAAGTATCTATAGAAGAGAGACAAATATCCAACCTTTCTTCGACGTTTCAGGCTGTCAAGGTTGCACGTGATGTTCGCGTTTCCAATCAAGCGATGGCTGTTTTCTGGATGGAATCCAGCAGCTTCAGTGTATGTTTGGGTGCGAAGCTCCATACATGAGAACAATACTCCAAAGAAGGTCTGATCTGAGCTTTATGAAGCATCAAGAGTAGCTGGTTAAGCTAGAGCCCAAATAGAGCGCATAATTCAGCTTAATAAATTGGGGTGAGAAATAATCGTTTCTTTGATTTAAAAAACATTCGACAAGTTTAGTTTGCAATACAATTCATCTATTTGCAAGTTCAATAATTTCTGATAATGAAATGGAACGTATAAATAATCCCTGAATCCTTTTTGAATTTCAAATCTAAAATAAAAATTTGTTTGTTTACAGAGCCAGACTTACAAGACACGAACAACATGAAAGATATAGATTTTCCGTCTTACAATGGATTTTGCAAATTGTTCAAATTTGACATTTTTCTGAATATGTTTTGGGAACTTTGAAAGCGTACCCAATGCAATTTTTAGATCTATAGTCTATACTCGGAGTAATATAATTTCCTCGATCAGAAGAAAAAGAATTATTTAGCTTGGTATTAATATAATATATCCTAATTAATAATATTAATAAAACTAATGTTTTTCGTTGCCATAAAAAACTTCCATTTCTCTTTCTGTGAATTTATTCCAATTGAGGCTAGTTCCAGTAAGGCTAGGTTTCGGAATATACCCAGGCAAATTTGGAAATATTGAAGGTACTGCTGTTTTTACTAACTTTGGAACTTGCAGCAAAGTATTTTGAATTCATCTGGTAAAGCCAGTGGAGACTATATTCTGTTTCTGTTTAATATCTGTTTTTCCGTTAATCAATAACATCTTCACAAAAGTGAGTTATAACATCACTAAACTAGAAGACGGAGTTCATTTCTTCAACTTTCCAGAAATGGAAAACTCTGATATACTTGTTCTCAGAGGTGTTGTTTTAATTTACATCGAGTAAAATTCACCACCCTACTTCTCAAATTATTGCCATTTTTAAGAAACTGAACTATTTGGTTAAGCAAACATTCGAATTTCTTTCAGACACATTATCAGGAACAGAAAAATATTCGAATTTGGTGATAATAAGCTGACTTTCGAAACATTAGATCCTGTTTTACAGTTTCTCTCTCGCCACAGCTAATCACTGGAGTTAGTAGTACCTTAGACATCTATAATATTCAAAAAAATATTGCTAAATGTCAATAATGCGTCTGCAAAGTTGTTTTGAACTTCATGTGTTCCTCAAATAAAGTTTGACACTATTTTAATTTTTGAAATAAAGATGATCAGCTACAATGGTATTTAGGTAATTTATCGAATTGACTAAATAATACACAGCCAATTATACAAGTATAATTGTTAATTTTTTCTTTATAGTGTGTTGTCCACTTTTTACCATTTTGACCTTTTATTTACTTATATCTTCCTAAGATGTCTACTTGCACAAGATATATCAGAATGAATTGAAGGGGGTGTATTTTTAGGAGAGATAAATTTTTGGGAAAGAAAGATTTCGGCTTTCTACTTCTCCATCTTCATTCAAAAAATGTGGGAAACTTTCAAAGAAAGGAAGAAAGCAATCGATTTCAAAAAACGGAACTTTATACGAAGATGGTAGATCATGCAAAGAAGTAACTTTCAGATACAAACTGAAAAAAAATCCCTTTCGAAACAGCTATGAACATTGAAATTCATGAAAGAAAAATACTTTAGAGGCAAATACTTTCATATGAACACTGAATTATACAAAAAACGCTTTTCTGTATTCAGTTTGTATTCGAAACATTCGTTTTGGAATTGAATCAGATATCATTCACAGGATTGCTACACAATATAGTGGATGAAGGAGGTAAAAATTTCACTTAGATGAAACTGGCGGACATTCGATGTTTTGGCAAAAGATATTTGCCGACATCTGGACAACATTATGAGTTGAAGCGCTCAGTTAATTCATAAAATTTCGACTTTATGTCACAAATGAGTTAAATCTACTCATGTCATCGATGACAGTACGTAATGACATTCATTCGTTCATTTTATTAAAACCCAGTCAAAGAAATCTTGTTTAAGTTAAAAGGCGTATAGTTCAGGAGAGAATAATTTTTGGGAAAGAAAGGTTTTTGCTTTCTATTTCTTCATCTTCATAATCAGAAATACGAAAATATTCCAAAGGAGGGAAGGAATCAATAAATTTCAAAAAATTAACAGGGCTTTCCAACGAAAACTTGACCTCCCGTGTAAGTCAGAAACAGACTTGTGATCCAAAATATCAGAGAACACGTCAATTGTTATTTCTAGGGGGATTAATTCTGATATGAAAATTATACCCAAAACATCACCCATTTGCGGTCAGCAACTAACCCCTCTATTTTTCCAATGGCATGGTGTCTTGAGCGATACATCATTTGAAAGATGTTTTGTCCCTTTATTGCTTCTGTATTCTTTTTCAAAATCGGTTCATTTGTTATTGAGAAGTTAAATGTTGAAGATTAATTAAAAAAAAAACAAAAAATTCAATGTCGTTGATTTTAATGAGGAAATCAACAACAAATAATGTCAGTGGGAACAAATACGATAGATAAATCGTTCAAAATTACCTCCACCTAGTTCTATACCATAATACAGTCTACTCTCGAAAGCAATTCGTACATTATTCGAAGTCAGCAATCGGCAATCCCGAACAATCCTCGTCAAACTTAGTAGAATACACTTTTAACTTCACAGAAAAAAGTTCACAGAAAAAAGTCCATCGGTGTGAGATCAGGTGATCTACCTAGCCACTACATTGTACCCCATCTGTCGATCAAACGCATTGAAAAACGTTTGTCCAAAAACTTTCTCACCCGAACTTTAAAATGTAGGGGTGCACCATCCTGCTGGAATATTATTTAATTTTCTTCTAAATTGTCATCATTTTCTAAAATGTGTGTGGTCATAAGATCTACACAGTCTTGAAATAGATTTAAGTCTGTGTCTCCATTGGGATTACTTTTAATAGAGAATGATCCAACAATATGATTACCAAGAATGCCGGCCCAGACATTCAATTTTTGTGGAGTTTGTGAATGTGTTTCCATCACCAAATGAGGATTCACATTGCTTCAGTAACGACAATTATGTAAATTCACTTGATCATTCAACATGAAAGAACTTTCGTCTGAAAAACATTAAGTGTATAACAGGTTTGGGTTATTGGTCAATTTTCCGCTGAACACCTCACAAAACTGAAGTCGACGATCAGGATCATCTTCGTTCAATTCCTGAACTATCCTTATTTTGAAAGGATGGAATTTGTAAACTTTTAAAATTCGAAAAACACTAGTAGTTGATAAACCAGACGCGCTAGCTACTTGTCTAATAGATTGTTGATTAACCATTTGTACATGTCCTAAAACTGCAACTTCAACTCCGCCATTTCTGACAGGACGGGATGCTTCATGTTTTCTGTTGTGAACAGAACCTAAAGTTCGAAACTTATCCATTAACTGTTCAACTTATTGATGGGTCACGTTGTGGTCTGGGTGATTCGTATTATAAATTCTTGCAGCAGCTTTAACACATTCATTATTTCGATAATAGGTTGAAACAATTTCTATTCTTTTTTCAGTAGAATAAACCATGTTGGAACATAATGAACAAGGATGACTGAATAATAATTCGTGAAGAAGTGAAGAAGTGAATGTGGCCAACTATCTACTTTTTGTTCTGCGACAACTAGATCCAACAAAAACTATCGGTGCAGAAAAAACTAACAGTATCGTCCATTTCGAAACGTTTACTACTAATTAAATGATTTCTACAAATCTAGAAGACCTACGACAGAGAATTGTTCGGGAATGCCGATTTCTGACTCCTAACATCTTCAATAATGTGAGAATCGCTTTCGAAAGTAGACTGTGTTACTGTATGGAACTAGATAAAGGTCATTTTGAATTCTTTATCCGTTGATTGAGTTACCATTGATATTACTTTTGTTGATTTCCTCAATAAAATGAGCGACAGCGAATTTTCTTTTTTCTTTAAATAAAACGTTCAACATTTAATATCTCATTATCGAATGAACTAATTTCGAATAAATTACAGGAGTAATAGAGGGACAAAAAACCTTTCAAATGATGTACCACTCGACTCCCCATGCTATTAAAAAAAAGGAGTGGTAGTTGCTGATCGCAGGGTGGTGAAGTTTCGAGTATGATTTCCATATCAGAATCAGTTCTCCTAGAAATAAAAATTGACGTGTTCCTTGAAATTGTCGATCACACGTCCGTTTCTGACTTACAGAAGCAGGGGTCAACTTTTCGTTGGAACGCCCTGTAAACAAAGATGCGTAGATTGTGCAAAGAAGTAACTTTCAGATACAAACTGAAAGAAAAAAACCTAGAAAGAAAAATAATTTCGAAATAAATACCGTAGAATGGGGTGAATAGGATCACTTTTATATTTTAAAGCGCTGCCTCTCCCAAAGTAATAAAGGGAAAATTTTGATGGACATAAAATTTTAGTGACAATGAAAATATATGACCCATAGTAGTTCTGATTAAAGCCTGGTTCACAGTGCTATCAACTATTAAATGATAAAATATTGGTAACCTTTATGAGATATACAGTCAGGCAACCAGTCAAACTTAAATAGAAAGCATTCGTTACCATATTGAGGTTTTGTGAAATAAACTGATAAACTTCTTTTTTTATCCTATTCACCACAGCTGACCTATTCACCCCATTTTACGGTACTTATATGATCAATGAATTATACAAAAGACACTTTTCCCTATTCAGTTTGTTTTCCAAACGTTCGATATGGAATTGAATCAGATATCATTCACACAATATAGTAGATGAAAGAGGTAAAATTTTCACTTACATGGAACACTGTCGTCCTCACTGATAGACATCCGATGTTTCCAAAGTTTCTTTGGGAGATTCCCATTTTTTTTGTAGAAGCCAAAATATTTCTTTCCCAAAAATATTTCAGAACTCACGGCAAAAGAGTTTTATTTATTTTTCCAGAAAATGAACCTCCAAAATAAAAATGATCACATCAAAAGTATCCTGGAATAATATCACGGACATCCTGTATAGATATCTTATGAACTTTCTCAATAAATATTTCATAAAATTTCAAGTTGGTATATTCCGAACGTCCATTGGATATCCATCCAATGCTTTACACATAAATTGACCAGCCATCGTATATCCGAAATATCTAAAATGAACGTTAATGAGATATACATCAGATTTCTATATTTTGTCTACGATTAGGAGATATGCACGTATTGAAATATATCGATAGACCTATATCAACATATGATAAAATATTAGTGAAGTTTTTTCCTAACACCAAACCGGTATAAATAAGGATAGCTTCGTAAGTAGGTTTAGTTTGATCTTCCTCTTGAAGATGATCACTTGGTGATCGAAACACGTGTCGAGGCATTTAAATAACGGTTTGGTGTTGGAAAAAACTCCAGTAATATTCATTACAACACCAATGGTTCCAAACAGTGCATCACGAATTATAAAATAAGCAAAAATATTGACTTAATAATTGGGACACCGTAATGATATGTACTATTCCTGCAGACTAGCTTTGAAAGGCTATCTTGAAATACAGCTTTTGTTTTCATGCTGGCTCACATTTGGAGGTCTGGAGGCCCTTGGGCTACAAAGAAGTGGAGGCCCGAATGAAAAGAAAAATTTTCTTCGTCAATTCTTTCAAAAATGTATTGTTAGAGAAATTGACATTCTTCAATCATTACGCTAATTATTTATATTTTCCATGCAGTAGGTTCGTGAATAAATTCCAGTAAATTGCGTCAATAAATTCGTATTGCTCAACAAACTACTAATATCAAAGAAAGTAAACTTTCACGGCCGGAGCTGTTTGAAAGCTATTTTAAAGTTTTTTGGCCGTGGTCTGCAGATTTTCATGCCTCGTGATTCGTCTACTACTGCAGTAGACAGGCGATGTGGTAACGGTCTCAGTGCTCGAGTTGGGGCTCGAGTTGTTGTTCCCGTTTTCCCCAACGCAATAACTACGATTCTGGTATTTGACTACTCATATATCTGACTCAATAAGAAAATATAGTATTTATTTATTTACTTCAAGAAAGGAATAATATCGATTGTTCACATATAATTATTGATTTAGATTTACGATTTCAAAAAAAAAAGACGAGAGAAATTGTGGAATTGAACAACGAACTTTCACAACTTCGAGAAAGTAATGCCAGCGAGATGATCGATCAAATAAAAAATTGATAGTAAATGAGAAATTACAATTAGGCCTTACTGATATATCGATATTTCAGGGATTGGATGGAACAAATATAAATATATTGTTTTTGATATTCACGAACAATATTATTATGTTCGCGCAAGTATTGTTGGTAAAAATGCGAAAAATGACTCTTCGGAAAACAAATTGCTGAAATTTGGATATTTTTGTATCTCTACTGTGGGGGGCCTCTTTTGTGAGGCCCCGACGCAGTAAGCATGCCTGGCCTCCCGCAAAATATTGAAAAAATTCTTCAGAGAAATGAAGGATAAATCTTTCTCTGAGAGTGATGGTAATTTTATGTCTAATATTTTTATAAAATCACGTGGATCATCAACAACCGGACACAGATATACAGAAGTGGTGATTTCTTCATAATGAAAAGAGAAATGAAAATTTCTATGTTTTTTACCACTTGTATTTGTAACTAACGTTACTGCAGCTTCGTTCTATACGGATATTTTCAAACTTATACAAACAAAATAGTTACAAATAAAAGTGGTAAAAAACATAGAAATTTTCATTTTTTTTTTTCATTATGATTTCCTACCACGTAGTAACGACTACATCTATCAATTTATTGATTTTTTCATATTTTCAGATAATACATTAATTCTTTGGCTCAATAAATCAGAGCCCTTCAACCATATAACTGAATGAATATTTCTGATGAGGATATGGCAGAACACTGCCGAAAAAACAAACACTTACATCACGACGGACGTTACGTCAAATGCTCTTGAAAATTTTCTAAGGGATAAAACTGTACATGCATTCTGTTGTTCATCAACAGACCCACGTTGAAATCAATTGGTCCATTCAACGACCTTTTTCCAATATAATTTTGTCAAACAGCACTTAAATTAATAAAATTTGGCAAAGTTGACCCTGTGAGGTGAGCTGTTTTTACCCTAGAGGTGAATGTTACCCTTTTTTGAGAGTAAAAAATGTTTCATTAATGTCCTGGTTTGGATAGATTTACTAGTTCTGAGCAACTTGTGTTCCATGAAATGTTTGTGGAAGTCAATGTTTTTCGACTTATTTGAAAGTGAAAATGTCGAGTTTTCAATTTTTTGAGCTCTTTCGAAGGTAAGGCAATTTTTTGAAAGGTTACAAAAATGAACTTTTCACTCCAAACCTATAAGCACTTCAAACTCATCGAACGTCTAGAAGATATTACAAGTACATCAAGAAAGTGATCGAAAAGTGGTAATGGTTATTTTCGATTGAGATGTTAATTAAGGGGTGATTTTCACTTTTTTGTAGCCAAAAAGTAGGGATGAACATAATTCTTGTCATAACTTACCCAATTTGCATACTAGATACTTTTATGAAAAATCAAAATAGATGATTTTTCAATCATTTCAAAAAAGATCTGCGAGTTTCCCCAGAAAAATGTTTGTTTTGCCATTACTTCGTTTGTATTGGGTCTACAGACGCCATACACCCACCATTATTTATGTAAAGAGTGAGGCAGGGTGCAACCTGCAAGGGTTTATTGTGACTCACAATTTTTCTGATTAAAAAATTGTATCTGGACTATACTCATCTTTGTAAAAGGTAAGTAGAAACTAAATACAAATGTTTGTGTGAATCGGCACTATCTGTCGAAATTATAGAGTATCGTTGTATTTAATCTTTAATAGTTGGACTATATAAAGTGATTACAGATCAGTTTCCGAGTGTTACTTCTCGTCAGTGCAGAACAGATCCAACTAGCATGATATGCTGATATTGTCAATTGATGTTTTCGAAGTTGTAACGCTAAGAGAGAAATTTAATCGGAATAATGCGTATATAAATATGCTGGCTAATGTTTATGTTTCTATTCTTTCCATTATTTGTGTTTCTCATGTACCTTAATATTTTATTTTCAATATAATTATATGGTTGTACACTTCTCAAATAAAAAGATATTCTTAAAAAAGAATATAATTGATGATTGATTGATTGAAAAACTCGAAAGGAGCAATCCTATTCCACTGCTGGAAGTTCAATTTCCTTTATCCTTCAACGATTTTCAACAACAATACAGAAGCCAATATGGAAGCCAATATAGTTCCACTGAAGTGATATGAAAATATTCAACCTCATGGAGAGACAGTCGGGCTTTCTGATATTCAATAATGAATATTTTTCATGGGAACGTGTCTATTAATATTTGATGTGTTTGACATTCATTTTCTTTCGTGTATCAGTATCTCGGAAGAGACACTGTAAAACAATTCCAAATTTGTCAGAATAATCTAAATGAGAGAACGGAAAGGGGTGTCTTTCCGAAACAACGATCCGAAGAAAACCTCGGACGTTGTTGATCATCTGGATCCTAAAGACAGAGAAGAGAAAACTCTACAAATGAATATATAAGTAGGTACGCAGAGTCTTAAAAATTGCTGGCTATGAGGTAATAACTTGGATGACGCTTTCCCAATTAATTCGAGTGATGCCTACCGGTGAACTAGTTTTGGCATAAACGAAGAAAAATTACGAAACTCCTTTACATCGAATATAAGGCATGTGGTGGGAGAAAAATGACGAAACTCCTTTACATCGAATACAGGGTGTCCCTGGACTTCCTCTTTTCCTCTCGGGAATGTATAGATGGGGTCAAAATATCACCAGTACTTCATATAACTTTTTTCCTAAAATCCTTCGTTACCAAGTTACGGGCCC
>WOGP01000093.1:5982-33150 GCA_015342065.1 Leptinotarsa undecemlineata
CACACTCCGTCCTTGACTGCTCTGATTGAAAATGCTAACGTATTGGCCCGTTACGCTTCCATTTGCCAAGCCAATCGCATCGTGCCAATTGTTGAACCGGAAATTTTACCCGATGGCGCCCACAACTTAGAGCGCTGCCAGAAAGTCACAGAAACAGTTTTGGCTTTCGTATACAAGGTGAGGCTTGAAACACATTGAAGCAAAATATTTGCAGAAAAAATCATTGAAACTTCTGTCACCTTTCAGGCTTTGGCTGATCACAACGTCTACTTGGAAGGAACTCTCTTGAAACCAAACATGGTTACGGCTGGACAGTCTTCCTCTGTTAAAGCTTCCCCCGCTGAAGTGGCAATTGCCACCGTGACTGCTTTGCAGCGCACTGTTCCTGCTGCAGTACCCGGAATAACTTTCTTGTCTGGTGGACAGTCTGAGGAAGAAGCCAGCGTCAACCTGGATGCCATGAACAAGTAAGGGTTCAGTTTTAAGTGAATTAAAAATGATGGGCTTCAATTTTGATCAGCAAAAAAGAACCATAGAAAAGTAGTACCGTATAAAAATAATTTGAGAAGTAATGGTTGTAAGTCAACGAGTTATAATAGAATTGAATAATTTGTTTTTACAGAAAAATGAAAATTGGATTAGAGTATGTATCCAATCAATCAAATCCCAAACCAAATTATAGGAAAATAATTATTTCTAAATGAAATCTCGAAACAATCATTCCTCCTCCTAAAGTACCTACAACATAGGTTCTGGTAATTGTCTGGGTTAGTTCAGCATAACGATTCCCAAAGTGGTCCAGATAGACCCCCCGGGGGTTCAGAAGGGACTCTATGGTGGTCTACGTTGACGTGATAAAAAAATGAGGGTCCAGAATTCGTAAGCGAGGCTTGCTTTCACCTATCAATGTGACGGATGATATTTCAAGAAGCTCGGCCACTGTCACATGTAAACACTTGCAAATTCCTTATTACGTGTTGAGACTTGCAAAGCGCCGCCGTCCGCAAAGCTTGTTCAGACATGCAAAGGGAATGAAATACAACTTGTGTGTGTGTGTGTGTGCGCTTTCAATCTTTAATGAACTTGTTCGATTCTTCGCCGATATAAATATTAATTTTTTTTTCACCACACCGAATGGGGGAGAGTTTTATAAATAAAATAAGTGAGAATGGCTTGGTTTCTTGTGCTGTGAGTAGAAGTCAAAAAATAAAGTTGGATGGAATCTTGTTGAATGGAATTCTTGTTTGGAACGCAGCCACAACGCAAATTTCCATAGTTAGATCTAATCTTCACATTTTTTGTCGAGTTTTGGGAATATGATAGAAATGTAGCTGCTGGTCCACTGGAATCAGCAACATTTTGAAAGTAGTCTATAATAAAAGAAAGTTTGGGAACCTCTGGTCTAGCAAATGTTTCTCGTTTATCCAGCAGCTGGACCATGCTGACACCAGACTGGTTTCATTTTGTTGTATAATTTATTTTTCTGAAAGTTTTTACAAGTTTCTGTCACCTCAAAATTAAAATGGTAATTTCAGACTTACTTCAAACCCAATTACCATATTGGTGTGGTTGAGGAGCATTTTTCTTTGGAAAGATATAGAGGAGTATATCCCAGTTTTTATTACCCTATAATTAAACTGGTAACGTGTAAATTTATAATTGAAAATTGTAGTTCCTTTGGAGTAGGTTCTTCAGACCGCCTCTATTCTCTTTCTGAAATCCTTAAGTTTCAAAGTATGCCATCAGAGATTTCTTTTTTAGTCATCTCCTGATGATGCTACCTCATTTAAGTGAAACACGATTCGAGAAAAATGTGCTACTTCTAAATATGTAACATAATTTGATCTAAATATAAATTTTAGAAATGACTCGACTATTTTTTTTCATAAAATGACCAATAAAATATATAGAAAATAGCGTGAATTTGAACCGAAAAGTAATAACACAAACAATAGATCGTGATTTACTAGTAAAAAAATGGAAGCTATAGGAATAAAAGGAACTGTACTAAAATAGTTTAAAGACTACCTAAATAACCGAAAACAAATCACTAAAGTGGATAAAGTTTATTCAAATTCTATCAACACAAAATTTGGTGTACCTCAGGGTAGTGTATTGGGTCCTTTATTGTTTTTTAATTTACATTTACAACTGTGATTTTATGAATTTATTTGCTGATGACACACTGCTGTTTATATCTCATAAAAGCCTAGATGTAGCTGTAACTGAAATGAATTCTTCCTTAGAAAAAATTATTGAGACCTTGATCGTCAATAAATTGAAATTAAATATATCCAAATCCAAAGCCATGATTCTAGCTACACTATATAAATACAAACAACTCAATATAAACTCCTGTCTGTTGAAAATCAACGACAATAAAGTTGAACTTGTAACAGAGTTCAAGTACCTGGGTTTAATATTGGATAACGTCTTATCTTCAAATGCACATCACACATATGTAACAAGAAAAATAGCAAAGAAACTTTATTTTTTCCACAAGAATCTCCACTCACTTGTCTACTGCTGCCAAAATCACTATTTATATAACACGATTATACAGCCACATTTTGATTATTGCAGTATATTGTTATATGATTTAGATCAAAACAAAATTATGTCAATACAAAAACTACAAAATCGAGGCATGAGAGTGATTCTGAAATGCAACCAGTATACCAGTATAACATTTATGCTGGATGCTCTACAGTGGTTCACAGTAGAAGACAGGTTGTTAATATGCTACCATCATATTTCAGTGAATTTATTACATTTCGAAGTAGCATACATAATTATAATACAAGACAAATCAATAATTTTCATTTGCCAAAATGCAATCTAACAAGTTCAATGAAAATATTATTTTATAAAGGCTTAAATCAATTCAATAAATTACCTCAAGACATAAGAAGCAGCAAAAGTTTCCATATGTTTAAGGACAGATTAAATAATTATATAAAAATGAATAATACTCAATGATATTGAAGTGATTAAATATATGTGTATATATGTATATATATTTGTTAGTGTATAGGTCTGACTTAGAGTTAGATTTAAGTTGTCCTTGTATATGTAGTATTAAACCAATGTAATGTAATGTTTGAATTAGAGTTAGATTTAAGTTGTCCTTGTATATGTAGTATTAAACCAATTTATTAATGTAATGTTTGAGTTAGAGTTAGATTTAAGTTGTCCTTGTATATGTAGTATTAAACCAATGTAATGTAATGTTTGAGTTAGAGTTAGATTTAAGTTGTCCTTGTATATGTAGTATTGAACCAATGTATTAATGTAATGTTTGAGTTAGAGTTAGATTTAAGTTGTCCTTGTATATGTAGTATTAAACCAATGTATTAATGTAATGTTTGAGTTAGAGTTAGATTTAAGTTGTCCTTGTATATGTATTATTAAACCAAGGTATTAATGTAATGTTTGTATGTTAGGATTTCCTTCCTATTCAAATAAATTCATTCATTCATTTCCGGTGAAACCGAAAGTGCTCGGAACGTGAAAAATATGTAAAAACTCTCCTCTTTACATACCAGTTACTTATACCAAATCTCATTTTAATGTACCAGTAATATTCATTACTACACCAAAGGTTCCAAACAGTGCATCAGAAGTAATCTACAAATATTTACTAATTTTTCATCCACAAAATAAAACGTCATCAAATTTGATAATTCAAATGCTATATAAGACAACGGAAGTTGCACTGGCACACGGGGTGTTCATTTGTTCATTTTAAATAAGTAAGTGGGTATCTATTATCGTATCCCTGAAAATAAATTCGGTAGAAATGGATACATCGGAAAGTCAATGTTTATGATACCTTCAATTTTCATTCCGGTTGGTTCTCCAATAACCTTCCACTTCCGGTAGAAGGTTATTGTGGAAGCCTTTGTATTGCTGATAAATTCCGAAATGAAAACTTTCAAGACATAACAATCACATGGTTCACCAAGTCATTAGGTGAGAAATTTTATTAGAAGTTTCAGAGTAAATTTCCTTCAGACCGAAATCAAGATAAATTTTCCAAATGTTGACGGTAAATACTTGATTTATTTCTGCTTGTCTAACGAAAGGCCTCTTAAAAATAGACCAAGTTTTCTAATTTTGAAACTCTTCTCAACACACAAACACCGAATAACTATTATAAGTTCAGACGCGCCATATTTAATTTAATTTGGTAACTTTCCAAGATGTTGTTTTTTTTATTTGAATTTATCCGTTCGACTCGGTTGAAAATAAAATCAGAATTTTGTTTGCAAACAAATGTCGCCATATCACTGATTACCTTTCGTATTTATGATTTGACACACTCAAAGCATTCAGCTGATATTTATGAAATAAATCTTCATATAGGGCGTTTTAATAAATTGTTTGAATTTCAGGAGATTATTTCTGTTAGATTTTTAGAAAAAACCAAATGAAAAGATATGTTATGACGATCTAAACTTTCGAACTACAGGATACTAGAGTAAATAAACTTTTTTTTTATCATTACTTGGGTATGAGTTTAGATATTTTATATTATTCAGAGAGATAAGTGATGCTCTAGTGCTTTTTCCTAAAGTGAAAAATATTCTCATTCCTTATTAGTCCCTGGTTTTTTTTGTTTGACGTACGGTATTCAATTAAAAACTAAAATCTAATGAACAATAATATAGCGACAGTAATTAGGATTAGTTAGGAGTCGTGTTAGTGGTCGGTCGGTAGCCGGTCGATTCGACGTGGGTGCTTTGTTCACTCACTCAAATCGACCGCCATGTTGGTCAGTGGTTCAAGCCCCAGGCTGAACGATTGATTTTCACTTGCTACCGCCCAACCCCTGTTAGGGATAACACGTTAAAAAAGAAAGACCTCGTTAATCTTTAGCTCGCACAAGTTTCGACTTCTGAGGATTTTCGTTGGTAGGGGTGCGTCAGCTGGTTGACGGAAAACAGATTTTAGACAGATTTTTTTAATTCGGAGTGTAGTTCCAAGGGCAAGAAAAACGAAGCGATTGGAAGTGATAGTAACAAGTGAAATAATGTCAAATTGTAATTGAAGCAAATATTGTTTTATTTTGAGTTACTGAAAGAAGTTATTGAATTTGATCAAACGTACCACATCATTAGGAACGTAGAAACTCATCCAAATGTTTGAACAAATACTCAGTTTCAACCAGAAACCGATATTTTCATAAAACATTTTTTTCGGTTGGTGCTTAAGTTTTCATCACTTTTGTGTGTGTTACTGCAAAATAATCGTTTGTTACTTAATTGTGAGTGAGAAAGTTATCGAAGTGCTTGAAAAGATGGAAGTCGGTTTGCGGAAGGTTTGAAAGTATGGTGGGTGAGGCTGAACTTCGATGCTCAATTCGTTTAATTTTTGGACAGTTATTTGTGAAACGTGCGGACGGGCGATGTCGTGGAGCAGGGCCGGACCACTGTCGGCTGCCGCTGACGTCGTTTTCGATACATTTCGTAGATTTTCTCACTATAGGACTCTGCTTTGATGGTTTGGCCCAGTTGCAGAAAGTTATAGTGAATACTATCAGCCTTTGACCACCATACAGTAACCATGGTCTTTTTTGGTGGGTGTTTGCCTTTGAGAACCCCTTGAGTGGCTCATTGGTGTCCAACCACTGCCCTGAACGTCTCCTGTTGTCGTAGAGGATCCACTTTTCATCAAACTTGACGATCTGATCCAAAAAAGTATCGTTATGGTGGCGCAAAAGCAAAGAAGAACAGACATTGCAACGTGACAATTTCTGTCCATCGTTCAAATCGTGAGGCATCCACGTTCAGAGCTTTTTGGCCATTCTAAATCATTTTGAACCATCAATAACAGCATGGGACGTCCAGTTCTTCCGCCATCCCTCGCACAATTTGTGATAGGGCATTCCCCACTAGGATCCTCAAATCCTCGCTCTGGATTACTGTAGGTCGACCACTTTGGGACTCATTTTTGAGGCTAAAATCTTCGGAGCGAAATTTTGCAAACCAACGACGAACAGTGCGTTCATCAACACTATCATTGCCAAATACCTGGTTAATTGTTATATTTATTGATCAAACAATTTTCTGATGAGAAAGTTAAAAATGTTGTCAGTTTTAAACAAGAAACAAAATAATAATTCTTTTTTTTTGCAGCCACCCTCAAAAATTCCAAAAGTTACAATGCAATACTATACCGCACAAACCATCCTCTGAGCCTTGATTTACTTCCAAAGAAGTATTTGTTCGTTTTTGTCAAGTATATATCTGGATGTTATTGATGAACAGCCACGCGGGCCCCATCCACTTTACTTCTTCCGAAACGAAACAGCAGAGGGGAAAAGATCCGAAACAACAGCTCCAAGGCTGGTCTAAGCGTTGGATGCAGAGTCACAAGCAATATATTCTGGTTGTGATTCCCATTAATTGAGAAAGCAGCAACCTTTTTTGTGTTCATTTTGAAGTTGTTAGAATGGAAAAGAGAGAGCAAGCACCCCTGGCAACCCTATCAGGAGTGGCTCCTTCTCTAGAAGCTACCCCAATCGTGACTCCAACACAAGATTGCACACAAGTTGAAATACGGGATACCGAAAATACAATGGATACAATAGTTCATATATTTCCTGAAAAAAATGAGGTAACTTTCAAAGACTACTCCATAACTTCGTCATCTTCCAGTACCGACGAAGACATTGAAAAGCCGGACATTCCTGACGGGGAATGGGGGTGGATTGTAGTTTTTGCTTCGTTTATACTTTCCATGATAGCAGATGGAATTAGTTTTTCCTTTGGTCTACTTTACGTTGAGTTTTTAAATGAGTTTAATGCTTCCAGTTCTGTAACTTCTTGGATCGGAAGCCTTTTCATGGCAGTCCCCCTCATTTCGGGACCAATAATGAGTGCTTTGGTTGACAAGTATGGCTGCCGCTCTATGACAATTGCGGGGGGAATAATCTCAGCATTTGGGTTTACAATCAGCTCCCAGGTTAACTCCATCGGAGTGATGTATTTAACATTTGGCACACTATCCGGGTTAGGTTTGGGACTGTGCTACGTAACAGCTGTGGTTTCTATAGCTTTCTGGTTTGATAAAAAGAGGACGCTGGCTGTAGGAATTGGTGCATCTGGTACCGGCGTTGGAACTTTCGTCTTCGCTCCTCTGACGAATTTACTTATTCACGAATTTGGCTGGAGAGGTACTACACTTATTTTAGGAGGACTATTTCTCAATATGTGCGTTTGTGGGATGTTGATGAGAGACCCAGATTGGATTGTTGAGCAGAACAAGTAAAATTTCACGTATGTCTAACTTCCCTGCAACTCATTCAACGAATTATTTTCAGGGTGAATTCAAAGCATTCAAAATCGAGTAAATCGAGTAAAACAAGCTTAGTTTCGCTTTCGTCGACAAATTTTATGAACTCTATCAACATAAATGAGTTGAAAGATGTTCTCAAGAGTGGTAAGGATGCCGACTACCTTTTGCAGGACTTGAAAACGTCCATTGAAAACCAAGACTTGGAAAATAGAAAATCTAAAACCTGTCACAGTTCAGTGCTGAATCTCCCAACATTCATCAAACAAAATGAGATGGTATGTATAGAATTATTTTGAAATGAATATCCTAAATGTATTTTCCAGGTTCCCATAGAAGTCCTTGAACAACTGAGTTCCAACAAAAAATTGTACAATATCATTTTAGAAAACTACCCGAGCTTACTATTGTGCAGGAGTACATCAGACACTGGTTTGAATAAATTAATTGAAGATGGATCAATCATTGAAAGGGTGCCCGTAACAGTTTGCATGAAATTGAAAAAGCAAAATAAACAGTTACTTCAACAGGTGGGTGCTTCTTAATCTGTCACTCATTATAGGCTTAGAGACTATCTGAAAAGTGGAACATATTTTCATATCTGTTTTTCCATGAATTTTGCAACATTACTGTGAAATAGAAAGCTATAAAAATAACAAACAATGTTTCCAAAGATTCATCAACCGAATTTCTAGAAATTAGGTATCGAAATAACAATTAATAAATGAATTTCTAGGGATGAGTGAAACTGATACTGGATGAAATCTATCATTTTTCCCTCTTATGTAAAAATCACTGCTTTTGAATATTAAACTATTTCAATAATACCCTATCTTTAAATTTGTCAAGGTCATCTCTCTCAAAGTTTCTTTTTATTTCTCAATTTTTCAATCTTCTTCATTTTCATAAGTTTGTGACGCACGAAGAAGTAAACTTTCAAGTGTTTCGAATACGGCTTGAGTTTTCCTTATCTAATATTATTTGTATTAATTTACATTTATCAATTTTTACTAGGTATATGTACAGTGTCATCCCCAAAGTATGCGCCATATGGGAAACGTATTTATTGAGAGTTTTTCGACCAAAAGTTATTCTTGATAAAAATTTGTACATCCCCTAAAACTAAACATTCACCAACAAAATACAGTACAACACACGTAATATACGAGGAACCTACAAATATTTGATTTTGTGAAAAAAGTAAAGTACTCTCATTTTGAAAAATCTGGGAAAATGTTATTCAGAAAAGTGGCTGAGCATTGAAAAATACATCTAAATTTGAAGTCATGGCCATCTAAGTGAAGTTTCATTTTTTACCCATTTTTTAAATCGGGACTACGAAAAACAAATGTTTGCTAAATCGATAAATAGACAGCATCCTATATACGACAATTCATTTCAAAAGCTTGTAGTATTACAAATTACACAACTGTCGTGTTAACCACGGTCAATTTTTTTGAAAAGTATTATACAGCATTATAACAAAAACTTAATATTTAATAATATCAAATCACAAATCATCAAAATAAAATAGGTATTTCTGAACAAACTCATTGATTTCCTGGAGATTTTCTTGTCCAAAACAAGTGTTTTGAATTGAATCTCTAGAAAATGAATGAGTTTGTTTTGAAATACCTACTTTATGTTGATGTTTTGTGATTTGTTATAATTGAATATCAAGTTCTTTTTACGATACTGTATAATTTTGAGTAATTTTCGGTGTTAACCAGAGGTAAAAATAACTTTGCACCAAAAACTTTGAAAATGATTTCACTCTTCAAAAAAAACTGACCGTGGTTAACACCATAGTTCTGTAATTTGTAATATTACACGCTTTCAAAACGAACCGTCGTATAGAGGATGTTGTCTATTTATCGTTTTAGCAAAACAATTTTTTTTCGTAGTCCCCATTAGAAACAAAAAGTTAAAAAATAAAATTTCATTTAGATGGCCATCACTTCAAATCTAGATGAAATTTTGAATGTTGAACAACTTTTTTAAATGAAATTTCCCGAGATTTTTTAAAATGAGAGAACTTTACTCCTGTCTCAAAATCAAATTTGAAGGCTCCTCGTATATTAAGTATGTTTTGTTAGCGTATGTTTAGTTTTAGGGAACACGAAAACTTTTATCAAGAATAATTTTTTGTCGAAAACCCCTTAATGATTATGGTGCATACTTTGGAGATAACACTGTATAATTCTGTCTCTCATTTGATTGACTTCATTTCTTGTTTTTTTTGAGAATCCACTTTTTGTTTGTAACATCACGTTTTGTTTGTAACATAACTCTCAAAACTTTTGAATGGCTTCAAAATGGCATTTTTATCGTCTCTAAGTTTAATATCTAATTATCTTTTCTAGTAATAATCATCACACTTATAATGATCATCTCACTTTTCACTCGAATCATGTTGATCTGGTACCTGATTTTAAAACACAATTTTTATATTTTTTCATTCGATCTACTACTAAATGTTTCGAATTATTTATTTTGTTCAAAAATATTCGGTACCAACTCTTTTGTTGCCACGATTACCTTTTTATTTCTGTCAAAATGTGTTTTGTTGGGACGGGCGTTTCTAATATCGGCTTTTATCCTTTTTGTGTTAATTTTTTTTGTAATCCTTTTTATTAATGAAAGAAAAACTGAAAGTAAAGAAAACATTATTCCACAAACGTATTCAAAAAACACTTTATCGTGAGATTTTCACTAAACTATTTTACAAAACCGCAACACGTGTTTCGCCATATAATGGCTTCTTCGGGTGTGTCTTTAGTAAAGACACGCCCGAATGAATTTCCATCAAGTATCGGCCTATTCCATCATGTATATAATTCGCACCATTCAAAACTGATCCACTTTTCTCCGTGTGAGTTTCATCAAACGAGTGTACGTCATCTACACTAACATTGTTGCTGAAACGCACGTTGTGGTGCGCGGAAAGTGTTTTCGTTGGATTTTTTGTATCAATAGAAAAGTTTCCTTATTAAAATTCAGTCATTTTAGTTTTCTAAAGAAATGAACTTTAAACGTTCTCCGATATACCTACACAGTTGGTTGAATGGACTGACGCCTATCAGAAAACAACTACTCCCCTGGCTAATACCACGAAGAGCATTTGATTATATCCGACAGGCGTCAATGCACGAATCTTCACAGAAAATTTCCTGCATATGCAATTGGCAATACAACTAGAGTCGACCGTCAATTTTGGACCGGTTTTGGGCTCATTCGCCACCCGTCAGTGCAAGATAGTGGCCATCATCGACCTAAAGTCAATGATATAATTAAAAATCGGAATTCTTTCAGAGTATTTCATTCCTCTTTCTAAGAGGAAAACAAGCAATTATAAAGTGTTTAATTTTTCAGAACTCTATATCAATTTTTCAGAACTCTATATCAACGGAGGATCACCTGGAAGTACAAGAACCTTTACTGCCAAATGAAGTTTCAAAGACTCAAGAGCCAGTAATTCAAAGAAACGCAACATTTCCTTGGCTCAAACAACAGTTTGTCCAAGCTCAAAGACAGCATTATTTCAAGAATGTCAGGTTTCACAGACAGTCTCTCATTCACAGAGGTGCGACCTTCAGCACAAATAAATACAGATTCAAAGCATCCAGCTGTCCCAACATATATAGACTTTCTGCATTGACTTTGCAGAAGGATGATGAGGTAATAGAGTTTTTTATAGTAGAACTCAAAAGAATTTATCGGAAGTGTTGACGGGAAAACCAAACTTATCCCAAACGATAATTATAGTCTCTCATCTCTCTGATATCACTTTAAGTATTTTGCTTATTTGACTTGAACAAATTTACCTCTCACTCCTCACTTTAGAATGTTGAAACACCTTGAAGTATATTCGAATATTTCAAAATTAATTCTCATCATTTCAAAGTCCATTATTGAACAGTGAAATCGATGTGTTGATTTTTGCATAACATATTTTTATTGGCTAATTTCAATGGATGCAACTGTCTACTTATGAATGTTCAAAACCCACCACATCATGAAGAATTTACTTTTCATTTTTACTGTGTTTGAAGAAGCAATTGACACTTTGACAATATACAGAGCTGAAGAAATTTTCAAATTAGGTTTTTTTTTCTGGAATGCATATATTTTGTAACTACTTCCATAAATGGAAACAAATGGTAAACAAATAATAAGACAAAAAATTACATTGGAAATAAATTTTAGGGGTTGCGTTTTCCACCACTTACAACCATGGGGTAAACCAAATAAATTTCTGGCTGAGTGTCTTTTTGGTAGTACAAAATGTCAGGTTAATTTCAATATTGTAACTTTTTTAGGGCTTGTAAAAAAATTGTTATACAAATTTTATGTACCCCCTTTAAGAGGCTGTATCTTAATAAGAGATGCTCCAATGAAGTTTCTTTATTTGAAAGATCATATCTTTTTTTCGACGAGGAATCACCTCCTTAAATATTTTACACTTATTTAGTTACACCCTGTATGTTAGGTAATCGCACCAATTGCAGATCGAAGAGACCGTGTCGTTCGCACCAGTGTGAAATATTTCGTTTTGCAGTGGTGCGAAATATCTAATTTTGTGTTCCAATTTCATAGTGCGAAATGATACATATTTCAAGTAGGTCATCGGAAAAAGTGATTTGTTTTCTGCGTGTTACATATTATGGTTTGGAAAACACATGACTGCAGTATAATTCTACCCTCTTAGAGGGTGAATTCTACCCTCTCAGAGGGTAGTATAACTTAACAGGCAAGAAAAATAGTAATGAACATTTCCTCATCATCTGTGTTAGGACTTACTTGGTATCGTCATAGCGATATACTTCAATTGAATATTGATTGTTTCAAAAACATAAATTTCGATAAGATTCTATAAATGACCACTTTGTCAGTTACACATCATTTATCTGATCCAATAGGATTTTTTTGCCCTGTACAAATACTTCCAAAACTGCTTTTGCAGAAAATATGGATGCTGAAACTGGGTTGAGATAAAGAGGTATTTGGGGATATTAGGCATGAATTTTGGGATTGATGGAATGAATTGATGGTTACTATCTGAAGCTGATGCTTCAAATAGTAGCGCTTATAAATTATGTGATGCTTACCAGGGAGCATATGCTGCTGTAATATTTCTCAGAAGTGAATCACATAGAGCTGTGTGTACTCAACTGATCTCAGCAGGAAACAGAATCGTTTGGAAAAATTAATCATTTCACGAATGGAGTTACTTGCAGCTATTATAGGAGTACGGTTATTGAAGTCCTTACAGAATGACATGCCGAATGAAGGTGTACAAGTCTATTGTTGGACCTACTCAATCACCGTATTGAGTTGGATCCAAAGAGAGGAACAATAGAAATCTTTCGTCTGGAAAAAGGTTCAAGAGAATAGGGGTTTGACCGCAAAGAATATGTGGTGTCATGTTCCACGCGAAATGATTCAGGCAGATCTTCCTTCCAGAGGATGTTCTGCAAAACGCTTACTGGAGTCGAAGTGGTGGGAAGGGCCCAAGTGGCTCAAGAAAACTGAATACTGGACTTCACGGAACTATGAGGTATTTGAAGAAGATGTGTGAGAAGAACAACGAAAGCATGAGATACTTTCTTTACTTCGTAATTCTAATGAGTTGTCCAAAGTAACTTAATCTCATTGGATTGATTTCGAGATTTTGTTTCCACTGTAACAATTGAGAAAATCAAAAAAAAAATTAATTTAGCCGTATAAGAGTTTGAGAAAGCAGAAATGATGATGGCATGGATTGGCAGGCATAAGAATGTCTGCCGAAAAACAGCTACTTCCCCGGCTAATATCACACTGGATACTGATTAGGTAAGTTGGGAGAGATTATTATTTCAATATTTCATTTCAAAATATTTATTTTCACATTTATTGAGCTCCTTAATCTCTTTTGGTAAAAATAAAAACAACAATAAAAATTAATTGGCGCCCCGGGGCGACTTCATTGATTCCAGTGACGCATTTGCTTTTTCAGTTGCAGGAAAACCCGAAAAAACCTGCAGCACCACATCATCTGAAGGTCTTGAGCTACCAATGTCCTCGATACAGTCTTAAGACTTGTTTTGTTTTCTGTCACAAGTATTGGTATATGGAATGCTTTTTTACCTCTTGGTGTTTTGTTCACGAGATGAAGATGTCACTAGTGAATAATCCTTCTCTTAGACGAAGCGTTCATATATGCAGTGGAGCCGCGTTGAAATTAACCGTGTCCCAGACACACTGCTGTTGGTGTCGAATCTTTCCTGCACTGATGAGAGGTAATACAAAATCTACCAATGTCCTCGATACAGTCTTAATACTTGTTTTGATTTTTGTCAAGAGTATTGGCATATGGAATGCTTTTTTACCTCTAGGTGTTTTGTTCACGAAATGAAGATGTTACTAGTGAATACTCCTGTTAGACGAAGGGGTCATATATGCAGTGGAGCCGCGTTGAAATCTACCGTGTCCCAGACACACTGCTGTTTGGCTACAGTCTTTCCTGCACTGATGAGAGGTAATAACCTCGAAATCCATCTGTAGGTGATCTACGCGATTGATTTCAGCATATTCCTGTTGTAGGATGAACGAGAAACATCTTCAAGACTGACTTCTGTGAGAATCTTGCATACATGTCTGTCGGATATAATTCAATGTCTAGCATCAGCAGGGAGAATAATTGTTTTTCGGTAAGCATTTACCAGAGAGAGATGATTGTTTCGAGATTTTATTTCGAAATATTCATTTTTTCACATCACCAAGTGTCATGTGAGAACAAAAGGAATACTATGTTTATTCTGAACGGTAGAAAAAACATCAGATATGTGATTTTGAGAAGTGCAGTACGTAGAAGGTTCAATCACCAGGAACCAGTGTCAGAAATGCAGCGTTATCGAAGTAACAGATATACGTAAGTATATTTTACCGGACCAATTTTTTTGAAAAATACAGAAAAGGTTTGGATCTGTTCATTTATTTGTTCTATTTTCAAGGTAGTTCATTTAGAAAAGATGGATTTTCACAAGTTTTTCGAAAATTTTGTGCAAGAAGACCCGCCATAGTACATAGTGATAATGCCATTTTGCGAGTGCTGACAAACTTGACTGGAATGAGATCACAAAATTTAGTACCTCTTGTGAATTGATTGTAAATTCAATCCACCGACAGCGGCTTGTTGGGGTAATTGGTGGAAAAGAATCATTGGAATTATGACAATTATGTTATGTAAGACATAAGGAAAGACATGTTTAACATATGGAGCATTTTCTTTACTGATATGAGTCTATCACGAATTCACGACCTCTGACATGCATATCGGTGACAGAACAAATGAAAAAATTGTTACATCAGATTTTGACGTAATCGACCCTTATTTCTTGAAAAAACATTTGAAGGACCGATAAAGAATTGGAGATAGTATGCGAAATGGGTTTCGTTGTTAATACCTAAGAACACTAGTCATGAGGCCAAGTAAAACGCCCTTTCAGATTTACTCCAGCGAAGAATTGAATATAATTTTAAGTCAAGTCTAATCTATCGAAACTGAGACTTATTATGTGAGTATGTCAAAAATTGGTAGATTGATTTTGTTTTTGTTTGATATTGGTTTTCGATTTATCAATCTAAAACTACATTTTATTAAAATAATATTTCTTCAATATTCTCAATTTGGGTATGGGGGTAATCTAATTATACTCTTGTCTCTTGAGACTAGTACAGAGTAGGCCAAATTAGACACTTTCAAAGGAAAACTCTTGTTTTCAAACTAGATAGATGATAAATTATGCATGGTTATGTATGAGGTTAAAATTTTATGACAAACCCAATGGTGAAAACCGCATATCGATATCTATTATCGTTTCTGAGCTACAGCATTTCTGTGCATTTTCGAAAAGTTGCTGTACCTTTTTTCCTGTAAAAAATTTCTTGTTTCTATGAAAACATTTATACGTAGAATTCAATGGGATGAAAACGTATTTATTCGAATGAGATATCAATAGTTATTGATGGAAAACTTTTTATTTTTTTAATGAGACACCCTGTATATTCCTGCATATTTGAATAGAGCCTAAAACTACCTTTCCAAGAATGTAGCACACTTGATGTTTTGCTAGAGTCATCTTTGAAATACAGAGCTTTCCGGTTTTTTCATGTTTGTAGACTTTGAAACGCATACTTTGATCAAGTATAGGCTTTGGACGACGCGGCGATAAAACAGAAAGAAATTGTTCAGTAGTAGCTATCAAATGTTGAGAAAGTTTCTCACAGCAGTAATTAAAACGCAGAGTTTCAATAAAACTGTTAACAATTTATACTATATTTACTACTAATAAATGAAAATTTAACAATAATATTAATAATAATGTTGAAGAACAAACAATGAAATATATTTATTCCAAATGTTTACTAGCTTCACCTACATACAGACGACACTTCTGAACGTTTTTGATGAATTAATTAGTTCAATAGAAGTGAGAGAAGCAAAACTTTGCATACCTGCGGCTTCAAAATATTTCAACCTTCCCTGGAGGTAAAAGATCATAGGTCCAGCGACCTGGCCGGCCAACGGTTGGGTCCTTGGTTGGCTATTATTACCAAAATTTCTAGCCAAAAATGGCAGTGTTGTGAGGTAAAGCCCCGTCTTGTTGAAAATACATTTTTCCAAGCTCCACTAGCGGCAGGCAATTCATCAACGAAGGGTTCAATATTTTGCCTCAAAGTGTATAAATACCTCTGAGATGTGAGAGTGCCATTATAAATAAACAGCCTAAATCCAAATCCAACTAAAATCCAAATCTTCCTTGACTTCTCTGCTCCACATAGAATGAGGAATTTGTTATGCTCAAGTATAAGAATTGTAGTGGTTGGAAATGCCGGGTCACATATGCTTCGTTTGTCCAAATACAATTCAACGAAAAATCACGCACTTGGTTACAACCTTTCAGGAACTCTGGCAAAAAGATATGCGGCTTTCAAAATCTTTTGGTCGAGTTGATGAACTGTTTTGGTCCTGTTTGGGTTGAATTTGTTTTTTTCTTTTAATTTCCTCCTATCGTTAGTTCGCGGTAGGCCTGTTGATATTTTCAAATTTTGCGTTGACGTTTTGGGATTATTTTCAACAGTTCCGAAAACGAGCATTTCTTCTAACTCCTTTTCCCAATTTGATTCATATAATCAACCACCATCAATTAGACTGTGTCTTCTCTCTTGATACATCTCGTTAAATAAATTGCCTGCTGCTTCTACATTTTTCTGGTTTGTATAAAACAGACTATCCATATTCCATTTTTCATAATTCTCATACTTCATTGCGAATGTGTTTGAAAATTGAACCAAAACCACTTATTGAACAGCGTTTTTACTGCTTGAATCATCAACATCAGGAGTCTACATTTTTGGAAAAATTACTTTAAGCTTTATTGAAATATGCAGAAAAATACAGGGTGTCTAATTAAAATTATATTAGTTCTCCATCAATAAATATTGATAACTATTAATAATATTTTAATAAATAAGTTTTTTAAGCCATTCAATTCTAAGTAAAAAAGTGCTTTGGAAATGTTTTCATAAAAACAAGAAATTTTTGACACGAAAAAAGTTCCAACAACTTTTCCAAAATTCCCATTTTTGAAAAAACATGATGTAACTCGGAAACGATGATAGATATCAATATGCGGTGTTCACCATAAAGTTTTTCATAAAATTTGACCCTCAGACGCAGCCATTAGTTTACATCTATCTAGTTTGCAAACAGGAGTTTCCCTTTAAATGTGTCCAGTTGTGCTCTGTACAAGTACATTTTCAACGCACGTAATGAAAACAACTTTGAGAAATATGCAAATGAACACGGAAAAAAATGTTGCGAAAATTTCTACAATTGTAAACATTTTTGTTACAAATAATATCACATATAGGGACGACTCCAATTTGTAATATTATGTACTACAACATTGTGTTCATACTTTTCCACCAAATTATTCCACCATTCGATATATTTTGTTTTAAAAATTTTCATAACCTTGTGTTACCAGTAACTCTCAATAATAACAGTTTTTTATTAAAATCTGTAGCGATTTTTCAAATAATAATGTACTAGATCTTGCTTCAATTTTTCACGGAATCACATAAACATTTGTCAAAATATTGAAAGCATTATTGTGTTAAAAAATTATATAACTTCTATCACGAATTTTTAAAAATTGTACCAATCAACACCAAACCATCAGTCAAAAATTCATACAGCACATAATAATAGTTTACTGGAATTGTACTAAATATATTGTAGCGAAAACTCAAACAAATCATGTGAGTAATTACTATGCAATGAATAATGAATGAAAACTTATCTATCAGTTTTTGAAACAGGATATTTTAATTATCACTAAACATTGTATGAAATAGTACAAAGTATTTGTGGAGGAAAATAAATTAGAGAGTATCAATTCAACTTCATTTCACAGTAAACCAATATATGTTTCTGATACCTACTTCTTGTTCAATTTTCATTTATAAAATATTACAAAAATTGAATTCAAAAAGTTGAATGTAACTTCAACATATCTTGATAAAGTGATTTGTCAAAAACGTTGAGGAATGACAAGCATAGACAGGAAGTAAAATGGTAAAGGATTTCCAAATTTAAAATACAAATCATTGATCTATTATTTATTTTGAATAAAAAATTAGAAAGATGAGAAACGACGTAAAACCAAACAAAAATGATTACATTGAAAATGTCTATCTAGTATAAGTAAGTAGTAAAATTTTCTCGGATCAAAGTATCGATTTTTCTCATTTCAAGATTTTTCTATTAATTCAGTTAAGTGGAAGGTAAAAACTTCAAAAATAGTTTTTTCTAGTATTGCCAGTCCTTAACAAAATGGGAATTTCACCAAAACAAAACATTTATATTCTAGTAATAAATTATTTGAATCCTTGAATAAATATAATTAGACCAAAGTTTACCCCTACCGGCTTTGGACTTTCCTTAATTATTAACATAAGGTGTATAATGAACTTCTGGGTTGTCGTATGGAAAAATATCATAAATTTCTTGTGCCAATGTTCTAAATCTCTCACAGTATATTCTGAAAATAATTAATTATAATAAACTTATGGAGTTAGCTAGAAAACTTTTAAAATAAAAAATTTCAAAACTAATGATTCCATAATTTGTTCATATTTTTGTTACAAATTAGTTGTAATAGAAAACAATTTCCTTTGGTAAATTATTTTTTTACAATGAAATTGTGGCTTACCTTTTATTTTTGTCATCTTTCAATTCATTCTCAGTTATAATATCATACCATACTATCTCATTTCTCAAAAATACACGTACTGGTTTATAAGTAGCCATTATCAATTTACCATGCTCAGTGCCTCAGTGGTATCCAAAAGTATTTTTACAGTCTGAAATTTGAGAATGGGATATAGCACTAGTTCTCATAGAAATTGAACAAAATATAAAAGATCTACCACTGCTTCCGTACTCACCTACGAAAACTTCGGTAAGGTTTTCAAAACCATATTTCTTCAGCATATTTGCTATATCGGTTGCTGGACTCATTTTTACTTTTAATAATATTCGCATATTTCATAAACATATTTCAACTTTTTAGTACAGAAATAACACCACTACATTATAATAAGATTATCTCTTCTCACATTAATAACCAAAACAACACTAAATGCCTATCGCATAAAATATCTTCTAACGCCGCTTTCGACATGAGGTGTAATCATTGTATGGTCACCCCTATTAACATATTGGACCTTCCCAAATGAGGTACTTTTTATATTTTCGCAAAATATTTTTCTTTCCTAACACAATATTTTATCATCATTCCAACAATTGTAGTGATATATGATATTAATTTTTGTCGTTTTTTGAAAAACATTCTTATGAGTTCATTGTTAAGTTCACAGATGATTTTTATCATAAATTGGAGAGGAATACACAATAAATTATAGTAGATTATAATATGGAATATATTATAATATTGAAACAATTTCTTTCGTAAATTGCTGAAATGTTCATTAGCAAAACTGAAATGAATTGATTCGATATGATACGTTATTTAATGAATTACTACAACCATCAACTACAATTTTATTTGAGATAACCTAATTCAAAAACTTAGTTTTTTAATACAATTGTTGTATTTGAAACAACAATTTGTAGAAAATTACCGTGACACAATATTGTTTAAAAAATTCTGGTGAGATTTTTTTTTCGTGAAAGTAACTAGGTTTGAGGTTTTGAAAATTCAGGTTCCAGTTGAGCTGGAATTTGGCTTCTGAACCCTGTCAAACTGCTGATTTTTATCCTCAATACCGACAACAATCATCGTTAAAATCTAAAGAACACTTTTTCTTTTTAATGGTTGAGAGAGTCGGTATACCAGGAAAAATATTTTGCAAAAAATATTGCTTGCAATAGGTTACTTAGGTATCACCTCTTTCAGTCCGCTGATAACATTATTTACATATAAATTTAAAAATCTAATAAAATAAAGCAGATTATTTCAAACGAAGATATTGCCACAGATTTGCTCATTGAAACCATCAGAAGTACCTATCAAGTAATAGCAATATCAGATGATAGTGTCTTGACCTCGTGTTGGCGTTCAGAAACTTCTTTAGAGTGAGATGTTACTCGGAATCGTTCATAAACATATTTAAGCATACTCAGTATCGAACTTCGCTATATTCTGATCACCCGCCGGGACCGGCCGGGAGTGAATTTATGAAAGCAACCTATAAAGTTCATCTAAGACACGGAAAATATCATATATTTTTCATATAAGAATACAAACACAGTTTCCTGCAGGGTGCCTGAATTTCAACAACTGTTTTCCTTTGTGGATAGTACTCCCCGAAAAAGGAAAATAGTGCTTTCAGTTATTTGAAACAAACTATTTTTTGATCGATGAATTTGGTAATATGACAAAACAGCACTAAAAATTTCCCCATCAACTAACTCAGCATTTTGTGATGCTTCCATTTCTTCATTTTGTAGAATTCTTTATTGTATGCTTCCGACATTGCCGGAATGATACCTAATTTACTCAGATTCCTCAGCTTATTTAGGAATTTTCGTGTGTTAAATATATATTTTCAGAATTGAACAAATGATGCGATGTTTTTATTTATCAATTGAGTGATCTGCCAAAGAACACGAATATCAAAGTAACTTTCAAAAATGGTTAACACTGGGACTCATTTATAATGCGAAATCAGCTCACTTATTGTATTCATTTGTCAACAGTCATTAATTCAATAATCTAACTCATTAAAATCTAGTTCACAATATCTACAGGACAATAGGACTAGTATCTATCTACCTACAAGTTGCTGGCATTTCTAATAGTTACTACATTTTTGATTGCAAGAAAAAAAATTTAAGCTTTTTAACTTCTGGTAACTACATTCAAAGCAACATGTGACAAATATAAAATAAGTAATCTATAAATAATCTTTGCTATCAGAAGTAACTGGAACATGTTTCCAGTATAAATACAGTATATATCAGTTTGCGGTGGAGTAGATCCCGCCTTAAGTCCCGCCTTCTTCCGGAAAGTAAAGTTGCCTTTGAGTTGAAAATCCATTCCAACACTTCTAAAAACAATAGTCCACCTTATGTATTGGTTTTATATGAGTCTCTAAACCAGCCTCCTACGTCGCGCGTGCGTTCATATACCCTTCTTTGTCTGCCCAAAAAGCCACTCGATTCATACATCGCACTCTAACGTCAGTCGATTATCCGAAGTTTTACCACTCTACGCTCCTGAGAGCCGCGCTAGTCTTGAATTGACCGTCGCAAAACGCAGATTGATATCGCGTCGTTGTTCGTGTGCGCAAAAAGGCCAAAGTAGCGCATGTCGTGCCCTTAAATTGCCGCGTGGTGCATTTGAATAAACCGCCAAGACGCTCTGTTGTTTTGCATCAAAAATAAACTGGGTTTCCTAATGAACAGTTTTTTACCGTACACTACGTAAATACCAGTGATTCATCAATGAAATAACATGTGAAAGTCAGGTTGATGCACGGTTTGTGTGAACCGGAAAGGTTTGAAATTTTTTAAAGAAATTAATTGTGGAATCCGCTACTTCTCGGAATTGGTGGGTGGTTTGGCATTGAGAAGCAAGATGTAGGTAAAGATTACGCAAAATCGTATGTTTTGATGAAGAATATGCTAGTCATCATCAACTTCACATATTTATACGATGAAACTAGTTTCACCATTATTTTCTTTGTTTCAAAAAACAAATGAAGATGAAACTATTTTCCAAGATATTTTAATCATTTTGTAATTGAACCTGGTTTTTAGGTATTTGCATGTTAGCGAACCAATCCTAACCCTGGTCATGACAACTTATTTTCTTTCAAATAAAAACCTGCTAAGTAGTTGAAAATTATTTGTTGCTGGTAGTTAACTTCAAAAATCCAACCGAACGATTCTCATAAATCTATTTTTGATTTTCAGTTTTAAAAAGTTCCAACAGTTGCTGCTAACAGTTGCTAATTATTCTCAAACCAAGTTTTTTTTTACTTTTCTTTTCATCCTGAAAGTTATCTACACGTACATTAGGTAGGTATAGGTATTCTACAGAAATTGTGGGGGGTGATTCTCGAAGTTCCAATAACAGAAAACTTTAAATTGTTATATAATTCTTCCATCAATGGTTTTGGCAAAATAATGTTTTTCTGATTAAAATAAAATGTGTCAAATAACATATAGGTAATATAAAAAATACAGGACATCTCCAAATAGGACCTGGAGCAACAACTAAATCTGTTCCAATACAAAGCAAATGAAGGTAACCTCTGTAAAGTTAGATCATCGTCTGGCTATATAATAATTGAACCATGTATTTAAACTAAAATTTATCAGTTCTCTCTAAAGTTGTGCTACTTCTGGTTCTATCTAGCAGTATAGGTGAAACCTGATAAACTTTCTTTACCGTGGAAGGTTCATTATTTTTTATTTAACCTTGAAAAATTTGAAAAATGAACAAATCTCAAAAATGAACAAAGCTGAAACATTCGATAATCTACATAAATACCTTATACAAGAAATTTCCCGAGAATTTAGTTTTCAGTTTTCGAACCACTAAGCAATGGTAACTATAGGTTGATGTTTGTATGATACAGCTAAGAAAGTTAACAATTCAGTTCGTAATCTTGAGAAGGAAATAACTATTATTAAAAACATTTTGGACGAACAGGACGAACACGTATATCCGGAACAGATTGTAGAAAGAGGTCTTAGTGAAATTGATAGAAATATTGACTTGACTTTTGAATAATGCGAATAAAGTAATAAACCTCCAGAATAACATGGTTCAGTGATAAAAGATTTGCCAGTATCTCTTTTAATAGTTTCTATACACGTGTTTCAATTAACATTTTGCCCATTTCTTACATACATATAATTTGTAGAAAAAAACTGTTTTCAAAATTGTTTGGATATTCGAATAAAAAAAAAATTATAATGAGTGAAATGATAAAATATTTTCCAACGGGACCTCATTCTTTGAAGCGTTCAGATATGAGCGTAATTCAATAAAATTTTTCAATTAATTGACAGTTCAAACTAAAAACAAAAATACATTTTTATATGAACACTGAGTTATACAGAAAACATTTTTTTTACTCAGTTTGTGTTCCAACACAATATACTTGATGAAAATGAAAAATTTCACTTACATGGAACACTATCATGCTAACTGGTAGACATCGATGTTTTGCCGTAAGACACTTGCCTTAGGGCTCTTCAACACCAGTCTGGATAACATTATAAGAAAAAACACACATTCCATTCATAAATTACGATTATTTTTTTTGACTAACTTCAAACTTTTATTAATTCTTGATCTACTGATGTCATCGATGACATTGTAATGACATTCATTCACCTATTTGAATAAATCCTAACCAAAATTGTTCATATAAATGTATTTGTTTCTAAAGAATTTTTCTTTCGTGTAATTCAATGTTTGAATGAAAGTTGGTGTTTCAGAAAGGCTTTTTCTTCCAGATTTGTGTCTAAAAGTTACCTCTTTGCATGATCTACACATCTATGTATACAGTTACTTCTTTTAAAATGGGTTACTTCCTTCCTCTTTTTTGGAAGATTCCCACATTTTTTTTCGTATCAAGATGGAGTATCCCAAAAATTAGACACTCCTAAAAATATAACCCTTTAAATTAAAAATATTTCATGTGATATGATAGATACTGTATTCAGTATTCAGTGATTAGTCCATGCCGTAACAGGTACGCGCAGCACTATTTTCGACGTTAATTCAGAAGTATAAATAATGGAGGTAGTGTCCTGGGAGATTCTCTTCTCGTTATTCCGAACCCAATAATAATAAAGTAGTACGACTAGGACGTCAACCTTAACCACTAGTATAAAAATCTGATCCGAGTATTTCAAACCGAAATAATTATTTTCCTTTTCAAAAAACAGGCATGCACTTACGTCACATTTGAATCGACACCTTTTTGAATAGGAGGTCCGTTTTCGATGAGTATCTGAGTATTTTCAATCTAATTTTTTTCACCATATAATCTGCAAAATCCCAAAGCTTCCCAGGCCGCTCGTGTAAACCCCTATTTAGCATCGTGGGCTTCTCTATTATATGAAGAACTATCACAATATAATAGTTCCAAATAAAGCGTGGAAAGTTATTTGGGTTATTATCTTCTATTCTATGGCAATGGCCACTAAACTGAAATTATGTCATGTAGTTGTAACTTTTTTATTAGAAGACTCCTATTAGAAATATAGAATAGGCTAATACCTACACCGAATTTTTTGTGACAATATCGCATGCAACTGCTGGTGAGAAGAAGTGCTCTCTGTTCCTCTTTGGTGAAATGAATATTTCTAACAACTTTAATTCAGCCACGTGCGTGATAGATACGCAGACTTTTTGAAAAACTGATGCAGAATGTACTTCGATGAAGCTTGTGAGCATTGATGTGAAATGTTACCTCTAGGTACACTCCAAAGAATATCTGGTCTTTGAAAATATGGTAATTTCGATATTGCTGCCACATTTACATGTAATAGAAATCAACTCGAAATTTGAAATTGAACACCCTATTTAGTATACCATGTTTAAATTCTGCTTCAGAATCGAAACAACTTTCTTGAAGCACGTCCTATACCTATCTTTCACCGTTCTTCAGAAATTGATATTTTTTTCTTCGAACGTTAAATGTACATTCCGAATCCCCACATTGAAACAACGATAAAAATAAAAACAACAATAAAAATTAATTGGCGCTCCGGGGCGACTCCATTGATTCCAGTGGTGCATTTGCTTTTTCAGCTGCAGGAAAACCCGGTAATACCTGCAGCACCACATCATCTGAAGATGTTGATCTGCCAATGTCCTCTCTTTCATAAAATAAAATGTAGGGTGTCTCCAGAGGCTCCAATAGATTCAATACATCGCCAGAACATTTCGTCACATGACTTCACACTTATTTGGCTATGTACGCAGCTTCTTCAAAGTTCCTTTTTGACCGAAGTTTTCTCCTGTGGATTATTTCAGCTTGATGTCTGAACATGCTCGTTCATTTCCAAAAGACGTTTCTCTTCGCTGGGTGTTTTTGTGATGCTCGCCAAAATGCTTTCATCGATGTTGGACTTGCCGTTTTCTCATGATATCTGCTGAATGCAATTCTTAAATCGTTGTCCGCCTTTGGTGGGTATATGAAGGTTCTAGTTTTGTAGTACCTTATTTCTCTTATCGTTTCTGGCCGTCCTGTGACTTGAGGAAGGAACCACAGTAGTTGAAACGGCTTCTCTTGCGGAGCTTGAATTGTCTTGTTGTTTATGTGCCTTCTGTGTTCCAATTTGGAATAACCATTTTGAAGAAGATTTTTTGTGATGTGGGCCAGTAGTTTTCCAGAAAAAACTCTTTTTCAGTTCTAGGAATAATAAAATTATTCAAATTCAAGCATCAACATATTAATCATTAAAGTATCCTTTTGTAGTGTTATTGTTCAGAAAGATAACTGTAATCAACACACAGGTTAAATTATCATCATTAATGGGTACATCAAGTTGACATAGTCACATATTCTTCATTATTTATAATGTTTCTCATGGATTTCCTTGTAAAAATATCTGTTATAGAAATAATTATCCCCCTACGTTTATAGTAACTAATGAACTGATGATACTTTGATTCCAGAGAACAATACATCAGATAAAGAAACATGAACTATTCATTATTTGGGATATAATACATTAAATATTGCAAGAAACGGATACGAAATACTGTCAATAGGATTTGTTATTTGAATAGTTGAATAAATCAATTTTATAAGGATGTCTTTTTATTAACAGATTAGTTATAATTTTTTTATCAGAAGTTTCCTAAAAAATAAATTTATCATTTGAATTTCAGTGTTATGCGATAATCACAAGTAGATGAATAATATTGAAAAATTATGGATATATTTTATCCTAGCATTATTGAAATATACTTCTTATCTTGATTTTTTGTAAGTTAGATAATAACGTATATTGCCTCTCACCCCTTTTTCCCATTCAAGTGTATGCCGGTATATGGTGTCTGTTCAATCAATCAATCAATGAATTTCTATTTAGTTCCGTTTAAAGTATTATTACTTCAGATATTATACACTTGTGCCAGCATATTTTCAATCCTCGAAATAGTTCTGATGTGCACTTTTTGGTATATCCTAGAACTCTCTAGGTCATTCGTTTTTTATCTTCTCAATCGTCTCAAAACGCCGCACTTTCATAGGTCTTTTCAATCTTGGGAACAGGAAAAAGTCGCAGGGGGTCAAATATGGTGAATACGGTGGCTTAGGCACGATTACGGTGAGCAGGTGCATTATTGTGATGCAAAAGTCATGAATTGTTTTTCCATAATACCGGATGTTTTCTTCGTATTGTTTTTCGCAAGCGGTGCATAACTTCGAAATAATACTCCTTGACTGTACGACTATGTAGCGAGAACTCCTGGTACACTTCGCCACAGTAAGCGAAGAAAACATTGACTCACACCTTGACAGTTATTCGAACTTGGCGTGCTTTTTTTTGATCTTGGCTCTTCTAGGATCTTCCACTGGGACGATTGGATGTTTTTTTCAGTGTCATAATGATATATACATGATTCGCCACCAGTTATGACCCATTTGAGTAAATCTGGATGGCCTTTGACGTCATTCCGCATGACTCGACGATTCTTAATAACAATTTTCCTGAATTACTCAACATTTCCAATGGTTACTGATGTGCTGGTGCATCTAGGGTGAGCGTCGTCATTCACATCTTCTCGACCTTTTGTGGAAAGTTTGTACCGTTGAAAAAAATTTTCTGACGCGGAGTGAAATCACCGTTATTACAAGTATTTTTGAGCACTCAGTTCCATTTTTCACACAACATTTTATGCAAATTCTTTGGTCCATATTTTTCGATAGAAAAAATCTCCGAACACGAAAAAACACTTCAACTTTTATGCCTCCCACCAACAAACTAAACATGCTAAACAGCTGAAACTGTTGAAATATGTTCGAGATGAGTTTACCAACATAAAAAAATTGCTGATCGAATGTACGTACCTCGCGAAATTTGAACATTCTCGTTATTTTTTGAACCGTCCACATACATTTTATGTATACAGGGTGTTCCTTAAACACATGCTAATATTGAAGGAGGTAATTCTTAGACCCATTTTAAGGAAAAAACGTCCTATGGACGTATGTCCTAAACGCCTTAACTTTTGAGATACAGGGTGGTAAAGTTTTCAAAAATAATCAGTTTTTTAATAATGACTGAGATAATTTTGTAGACATCTTTGGCATATTTGGTACATATGTTCC
>WOGP01000094.1:0-33098 GCA_015342065.1 Leptinotarsa undecemlineata
CTTTTTGATCACTCCTATATCTATTCATTTTTTGATTTTTATGGATAAAAACTGTTGGATAGTGGGGTAATGTAGCAAGTAAATGAGTAATCTTTCAAGTTAGTCCAAGCTTTCGGAAAATTTTATTTCCATCATCAGGGAAACTACAGTAATATAAGTTTTACAGTAAAATCAAAAAGTAATACATGCTCATCACTTACATCTCAAGTGAGGATGGTTACATTGATGTTCAAGAAGAAATGATGAGACATTGGCGAAGATGAAACTTGATATACAATTCAAATTTAATAATTTAGAATTGTATATCGAGTTTCATCTTCGCCAATGTCTCATCATTTCTTCTTGAACATCAATGTAACCATCCTCACATAAGATGAACATGTAATATTTTTTTATTTTACCGTAAAACTTATATTATTGTAGTTTCCCTGATGATGGAAATCAAATTTTCCTAAAGCTTGGACTACGCGGTCAGTAATTTGTTATACTGTTGTCCGAGTTGAACGGCTTCTGTAATTTTCATCGTTTCGACGTTTCGGCTCCTGCTTTGGAGCCATTTTCAAGAATCACTCAGATTTGTACTAACATGACTCGAGGACGAGGTCGTAATCTACCTTGTCTCCAAGTCTCGTTACTAGTTCTATGTTTGCTGTGTTCCACTCTAAGTTCGTACGAACTTAGTTCGATGTCAGTGTTGTGCAAAATTATTTCAGGACTCGTTGAACGTGAGGATTATTTTTCTCTGTCACACAAGTTGTGTAGCAAGCTGTATTTTTTATTTACCAAAATTTTAATACCGAGTAATTCAGATTATAATCTTGATGCATAAAAGACCACCCCACTTTCTCACATATATTTACCCATCCAAACACCTTTGTTTGTCCTTTTTATACAATTAAAACTTCAAGAATCTCCTCTTACAAAAAAGCATTTCTACAACTTTTTTCGTGAGAATGCTGTCTACTCCAGCTTCCGTATGCGCACAGGTATATCTTCTTTCCTTACAAGTTCCTATTCTTTTAATGACGCTCGCTATTCTTACCTGGCCTAATTTACATACGGAAATAATTTGGGGTTAATTTTTTGCTTGAAACAATCACCGAACAACGGGGTCTCTGAACCCCTTCAACACTTCCGAAGGGGTTGAAAAATGATATGCATATTTTAAAGGTTTTTTGTTTTAGTTACAGTTCCGTGTGAATCTTTTTTTTGAAGGAAATAGTTTTAGTTTTGTCTTTAGAGAAGTGGTTTGACCGGTTATATGTTAGTTTAATGAATGACGACGAAATCTAAATGGTTTTGTGATTGTCATTTTTGGATTCGTTTTCTTTGTGTTCTTTTTTTGTGTTGGGGTGCATGCATTGGGTGTTTCAAAAATTATGTACGTTCACGAGAGAAGATTGACAATAGAGTTTTCTTGCTATGATAAGACATGTAAAAGACATTGACTAGACTTGTATTCGTCGCAATTATTGATTAATGAATAAGCAACAATTGTAATTAAAAATATTAAATGGAGAGGATTTAAAAAAAATTATCGAAATGATTGGAATCGCCACTATTGCCACTGAATATTTTTTATTGTTGAAATTAGTGAAAAATGTAGGAATCAGGATGCATATCTCATAGGTTTGGTGACTACCAGACTACCCACTAAAGATATTTTCAAATAACATCAGAAACATGTTGATTGAAACATTTCTGATTTCAAAACTTGTGTTAACCCACTTTAATTTGCCAGAAATAATAAAGAACAAGAATGACTGTTTTAATAAATATTTCAATAGCTGTATTGCTTGATGTCACGGCTGTTAAAAATATTCATAATATCAAAATTTGAAATTGAATAATTTAGATAATATCTACATTGACAATCCTATAAATCATGACATATTAATTTTCCTTCCATTATTGTTTAAATAAATGAACTACATATATATTTTAAAGGTATCGTCAATATGATTTTTTGAATTGGCTTCAACACGGTGTATACAGTCTTCCATATTCACACTTTTGCCAACTCTGTGAAAATTAACGATTTAAAAATTCTTGACACATCCACCATTCACGGAACAATCACGGACAATTTTGGCACTCCATTAGAGAAAACCTTTGAAGACAGTAATCAACAGGAGTCGTCCATATTTTTTCCCTTTACAAATTGAACACAATTCAATAACTCAAATACTTCGAACGAATGGGGTGGTGCCGATTCGTAGGGGGTGAATATTAAGGGTGTCAATAAGTATCGGTTAGGTATAGGGGAAAAATCACCCTTCATACGTGATGACGAAGATGAAATTTCATAAATGAAATATTTCGATTTGGCGCGGTTGAAGTTATGAGACGTTGAAAAAATTTCACGATATTTGGTTCGAAGCGAATGGAAGGCTTACAGGTTGGGTTCGTCATGAACTGACAGAGTCGTTATTCAAATGAAGCGGAGTGCAACATCCTTTTTATAAATGTTCAGACGAAGACAAGGTCAAGATTGAGATGAAAGTCATAGAATATGTAGGCTATGAAAAAGTAGAATAAAACATAATGTATGAGAAAGTGATGTTCATAAGTTCAAAATTAAGTTCCTTACAAAATTTTCTTCGCTCTGCATATCACGTTACAATTGAAAACGTCTTTCATTGAGAATAAAAGAAAACCTTCATTTATCTTTGTATAAACTATCAGTTTTCATAAATGAATCAATGTTTGCATGAAACATCTTTTTAGCGTTGTCATTTATCAGAGTTCGTACATAAGGCAGAATATCAAAAAGTTACTGATGTCATCAAGTAAGGAAAATACCTACATTTTTCATACAATCTTAGCGATACAAAATGCCAGAGTTTTGAAGTTTCCAAGACTTTACAAGATATTATTCAGTCTGAAGTCTTGGTGACATTTTTCAATAAGTTATTCAGATAATTGCATGTCCTCATTCAAAAGCCTCACAAAAATACTAGCAAACTTTTACAAAATATAAATTTTGTTTTGAATCAACCATATGTGAATATAAACTACTACATTGAAAATCAAATTTTAGTTTTGACAAGAATTCGACACCCTGTTCCGTGAAAAATGACACGTTGAGTTAATCCGGCATAGAGTATATGTAGACTGAATTTTAGGAAGCAACTGCTTTGGCATATTAAATCTTAATATCTGGAGGGATAACAAGCTCTATGAAGAGTTCTCTTCTACTTTTCGAATTCATGTCTTACTTTTATATTTGCATTTCATTTTTGGTTTTCTTTTCTGAATTGGATTGATTCATTCAAATTTCGTATTTCTACAGTATTTTGAGAAAGATTTCAAACATTCTGGTTTCACATTTTGATTGATATTAACTAAATATTACTCGCTATCAAAGTATTTGAATATTAATTATTTCTACTGCATTATTAGGAATTGAATGAGTTTTGAATTCGTAATTTTTGGGAAATATCAGGTTCACTATTTATCTCACTATTTTCGCTCATTTTTTCAAGTAAAAACATAAGCACTGCAGAAAAATCCTTCAGACACTCTAAAAGCGGAGCTTATGCGGAAGTAGTGATTCACATTGGATTTGAATTGCTGTAGATTACATCCATTTGGAAAAACGTTCTCAGGAAGTTTATTCCACATGAACGCCGTCCTCCGAATGAAAGAGTTCTTGAACAGTGAAGTTCGGGGTGTACTGAGTCAAACCTCAAACACAATGAACAGTCACAGTCCGTGGCGTATTTCTGATATGTACCGCTTTTGGTGGAATGAAATGTGTGGTGTGAATCAAACACTTCTCGTGAAAGTATCTATACAAGAGAAATAAATCTCCAACCAAGTGATGTTCGCGTCTCCAATCAGGAGGATGGCTCTTCTTTGAATATAATCCAACAAATTCAGGAAATGCTTAAGGACTGAGCTCCGTACATGAGAATAATACTCCAAAAAAGGTTTGATCTGAGCTTCATAAACCATCAAAAGTTGCTCAGGTGTACACAATCTGGTTCGGAACAGTGCTTCGAACTTTTGAGAAGCAACCTTCGCAATTCCAGCAACATGATTGTGCCAAGACATATTGGTGTCCATTTTAACCCCCAACAAACTTATCGAAGCAGAAAGCTGAATTGTCTATAATGACATTGTTATATTCGGTTGAAAGACATTTATCTTTTTGGAGAAAACTGATGCCTGGGTTTTCGTGGCAATGAAATGAACCTGGTTACTTTCACCACAATCCTTATTAAGATATGTAACCTCCTACTACTACGGGTGAAGATGTGTATCTGCCGCCGATGTTCTGAAATCCAAATGGAATGATGTGTGCTGTCGTCAGCAAAGCAATATATTGGATTCTTGTTTTTTTCCAATAAGTCGTTGATATAGAATAGGAAGTGGGTTGGAGACAATATAGATCCCTGGGAACATCAGCGTTGATGGTAAAATTATTCGAGATATATCCGTCGCTATTAAAATTTTTCGTTTCATCACTGCTACGATATGACCACTTGTATCTTCGAAACAAAAAAATTTACTGGTAAATTAATCCATTTGAATTTCTGTCACATCGAAACACTTTTTGATTGCTGGCCGTCACAAAATAGTTTCTTTGGCGTTTTCTCATAACTATATATTTTTGGCGTAGACACGGTTGTATTTCTACAATGCAAAGCAATATTAACCGAAAAAGCAAAGTTATAATAACATTTCAAAATGATGACACTCCAATGATGACACCCCTTCAATTTTGAATATACTCAAAAGTGCACATATGTATTTTCCCTTGACCAACTGCATCGCCTCTAAAATATAATATGAATAATCACATTTCGCCCATAAAAAATTCAGCATGTAACGTATTGAAAATATAAAAAACCCAAACTCATTTTGAAGTTCTACACGTATTTTAAAATTTAGAACTATAAACAAAACAGATACGTGAAACCCAAGCACTTATTATTTTTTAAATGGCTCTGAGGAATTCATAAGAATTTTCATCCTTGGTTTTTGGGGTGTCTTTCCCGCTTAACTTCCGCTTCCGGCCGTATTTTACCCTTTCACCAGTTCGGATCAACACGTTACATCTCAGAACATAAATATACAAAGTCGGAGAGACCTTTAAGCTGTACAGAAAAAATTAGATTCGGCCTGGTTAAGAAAGAATGATTAGCACATAAAACATTCTCACACGAAAGCATTAATTTATCGTAGAATATATGAAAGCTGAATATTCCGATTAGAGTTAATTCAACTACTGATTATAGTGCAGAATATAATACAGAAAAAATCTGTATAAAATATGTCGTGATTTATTTTTCACACTCCTGAAAAGAGTACCTATTTGTCAAAATGATTAAAACGCCAAAAACGATATTTACATCTCCTGAATTAATTCAAAAGTTTTCACAACCCAACAATGCCCAACATTCGAAATTCTTTTGACTCTGTTCAAGCCTTTTATTTCTTGAAAGTTAGACCAGAGACTTATCTTGTTACGACTAGTGTATAATGTTCCAAAATGGAAAAGAATGCGAAATAAAAGAGAACAGAGTTATATTCCTGGAATAAAATCCAATATTTTCGCACTTGAATGCTTTTTAATTTTGTTTCAGTTCAAACAAAGGGTGTAAAACAATTTTTAAAATCCGTTTGTTTACTTTTCACACCGTTCTAATCGACAGCTTAATCCCCAGATGAAAAGATTTAAAAAATACTCGTTCCGGAGAGAAAGCTACAAATTTTATTGGGAATTAATTTAATTTGGTTTAATAAAATTTGCTAGGTATTATACCTTTTAATGCGGGCTCAGAAGTTAAAAAAACGTCCCCTTCACTGCCAATAACGAAAGGGTGTATTTTTTAGAAGGATTACAAGCACTTTTATATCATTGTTAATGTTTCTATAATGAATATAGAATGAAGCTCGGAAAAATAAAATTTTATTCGTTAGATGACTTTCACAAATGATTAGTAGGGTGTGTTATGTATGTGTGTAATGTTAGTTCATAAAAAAATACTTACCAATTTTTTGACATGTTTTTTTATCCAATACCCCAAATCATGTCATTTAATATTAAGATACACGTTATGCAACGGACAGTTGTCATGCTGATATAAATGAAAAAAGTGGGACTTATATCTCATGCAAAAAACTGAAAACAATATTTGCTCACGACATTCATCTGTTAAACTAGGGTGCCATCTCTCTTACGTATTTTTGAATATGTTACTGACGTACACGATATCGCGATATTTTTCTGCCATGAGTATCACATACATATACGAGTTTCTGGATTGAGAGAAAGATCAATTCATGAATTATGGTTTTGGTGTATTTAGACTTTTTCCTGGTGAAACTTAACAATTTTAGTCAATTCTGAATTAATCTACTGCAGTATAGTTTGGTTCATTTCACTGATTTCACTTGATTGGAGTAATAACCTCCCAGTTTTTTAATTTATCGAACGAAGTAGACTAGGAAGATAACGAAACCTAATCAGAATATTATTTGGTAATATCAACAGTTATATTGAACCCATATCCTTTTTTGTTGTTCCTTTTCTTACTGAATAAAGCAATGGTTTTATATATTACCTCGTGAAATATTAACATAAACTAATACAAGTTAAATATTGTTCACCAGAAAGTATTTCCTAATCAAGTGAACATGTCGAAAAAAGAATGCTGAATTGTACCGATATCAAAATGATATTGACTAAATTTAATTTTTTGTTTCACTGGCACTCTAATACTCGCTCTCCGTCACATAAGCTAAAAATTAGTAGGCTGGGATATTTCAGCGGGATGGAAAATATACCAAAAGCATGGAAGATTACTATACACGGTTGAAAAGAAGCCAACTCACACGCTGAAGAGTGGTCCAACATTCTTCCAGGGTCCTTTCAGATATTGCGGAGGAGTTCCTCTGGAGTTGATTGAAATCCGGCAGCGTTAGTTGGGAAAGTAACTGTTTAGTATTCGTTAGTACAGGTAATATTTTATCCATTCACATGCGATACAGATGAACCATGCACACACATAAAAAAGAAACCCAACGGAAACGAAAAATAAAATAAAAGAAAAACCAGTGAACCAACCAAGGAAATTCATAATAGTACCAAAGTATTGGAAGCCCTGTTACGGAGAAAATAATAATGAAAAAAAATCAATTTATTTCATACATGTACATTCCTATTCTAGATATGTTTTATTTATTTAAAAAGAAACATGTATGGTGATCATACGTAGAAGGCAAATAATTAGAATTCAATAGATTAAATAATCTGAGAAATATATGATTGCGAAATTTTTCTCATTAATTATTCTCTTGAAGGAGATATTTGAATCTCGTGGACACAAATTAGTTTGAAATTTGCCGAACAAACATTTTATTGCTCATTATTCGTTTGTAGAATAGTGAATTGTGGAAGTTCTTTCTATTATTATATTCTTGAATATATTCTTGTCACAATAATATAAAAAAACATGTTTCTTCATAGTGCAAAATGGAGTAGACAAATGTCTCACAAGTGAAATAAATTTTATATAAGTAGGTAGTTATTTTGGCAGTGTAATATATAGCTATAACAATTGATTTCAAACATTTTTTCATAGATTGGTAAAAACTTTGCCATTTTTGCTCCGTAATCTTAATGAGTCTGTTTAAAAAAATATATTACATGAAAGTATAATCTGGTTCAACTCAATTTTCTATTCCTCGGTTTTTCATAAAATTCACATCGCAGAAAATTTGTATTTTTTCTATCAAAATTTATATCTCGTTGTTAGTTCAAAAGTACCCAAAAATCAGTATCAGCTACATTGTTATTTGAGAAATGGTTTTATTTTTGACCTATGTATCAGAAAAATAATTTTGACAGATAAAGAATATTGCATTTGAAACTGTTGGAGAATTGAAAAGTTCAAAATGAATCCACCCAATTATCGGAAAATAAGCATACATTTCTCTAGCAAATATTCGCAATTTGATTCGTTGAGTATTTATAAATACAAGATAATACATTTTACTTTGATATTAAGAAATTTGGAATTAAGAAAAATTCGCGTTTATAAATCAATACTTTTCTTGAAAATACTAGGTTAGATCCAAAGTGAGTGGGTCTATTCGATCCCCCACCGCACCCCGCAAGAGTTGATTGTGGCTCACATTGATTGTACGGTGAGTGGTCTTTCAAATCAGATCGTAAGACTACGGCTCTGCCGAACTCTAAAAACCTGATTCGGTTCCCAGGGGGCAGGCATAAAGTATGGGCTCTGCTGTTTCTTTATTTTCCAAATAGAAGCGACACACACTGTCTTCCGACAGTCCGAAAATCTGCATATGATGATTCAAATGACAGTAACCTGTTAGTCCTTCCCTACTGTAGTCCAACAACTGTTTGGTATCAAGCATCGAAGGGTGAATAAACGCCTTGGAGTGAGTCAATCTTGGAAGATTCTGCCAGAAGGACATACATTTTTTGCTATCTAGGTGTTCAATGTTTCTTTGGCAAAGTCTAAAGCCATGCCAATGACAGGTTCTGATCCGATCAAGCTGCTTGCAGCACCCTCCTTTGCAAGGAAGTCAGCAGCCTCATTGCCTTCCAGGCCAGTATGGCCTGGAAAATACTAACCTCATTTTGGTATACCAAATATCCAGGAAATTAGACAAAAACATTTTTTTCAATATAAACTCAAACAAATACCACTCATAACTAGGATGAAATTCTCTACCAGATTTTTTGGTGAGCTTGGCATTATACTTTGAAAGCTAATGGCGAATTTGAATCAGGTATATTTCACTATTTAGGTTTTTTGATTTCAAGTTGCTCAAAATATCTTTTCAAAAGTTGTCGTCACCAATTGAAGTGATTAAAAATCTTCTGCTCTCCATCCTCCCTTCGCCTTATTATTAACTATGACTGGTATTCAACAATACTGGTTAAGATAAAAAAGGGTGAAACTGAATGCATAAAAAGAGTAATTGAAAATGTGGTTCTAGCTGATATTGAGAAATTTGTAATTGCAAAATATCTTCAAAACTGTGGCTTCATCTAAATAAATAGACTTGTATGCTGAAACAGACAATTCAATATAGTTTCACTATTTCAAGAAACAGTTTTGTTAGAATGTCAAAATTAGTGTTTCTCTGTCAAAACAACTGATTTTGAATAGGAAAAGAGACAAATTTCCGAGCAAACTTTTTGTCAGAGCTAAGTATGAAAATTATCAATTTTTGATTTTATGAGGCAAAAATTTACAAGTACTTCTTCCTTAGAATCGTGTTCAACATCAACTTTTCAGTTTGCCCATTATTATTAAAAGTCCAATGACTTTGATTGATTGTAGTTAGAGAAGACGAGATCATCAAGATTCTTGAATTCTTTGATGGAAAATATCATTTTGAAAATGTAATTTTAAATATATATATACATTATCTAAACAAAACTCGTGTTTCGGAATGAATCACCACTATTCACGAAGTAATCACTACAGCTCCTAGCGATACATGTTTTTTCAAACAATTCGCTATGACTAGATAGATTTAATCTTCAACATGGTTTAATAATAATATTCATCGTGATTTATTTCATCTACGGTATCCAATAAACTGCTCAATATGAAGCGAAATACTATTTTTATTCTAATGCCGAAGGCGGTTACTATTCAAAACAGACAATTGCCGCTCTAATGATTTTTTCATCTAAGATGCACACCATCAAGGCGGCTGTAGCTTAAAACATCCGAACGTCGTGGCGCCCGAGTTTAAGGCGTCGTCAAATAGATGGCGTTTATGCTTAGAAATTGTATTTATATTGAAGATAAAGAGCTGCTGGATATCAACAGCATATAGAGTCATGCGAAAGTATCGTTTTTGAACATTTTCATCAGTATTATTTTAACGGAAGAAAGATGTATTGATAATAATGCTAATGTGGACATTTATTTGAATATATTCCTTCAAATTGGAATGTAACTGTCATTAATTTTCACTTATTCAATATTTGAACTTTACAGGCATTTCATATTGGAATGAAAAATTATATTTGGGCCAACAAATCTTTACACATGCGTCATCGATAAAATTCTAGTATTCTTTTTCTTTTACAAGTAAAAAATTAGTCAAAGCAGATAAGGTTAGCTAGACCTTTCAATTGGATGACAGCTTGCATTCGATAGGTAGGAGAGAGATAGCTACACAAACGTAAGTCGAAGTCCAAATTCAGCAATATTATCGTTTTAGGAGAGGTTATGTATTTATTGTAATGAAAAATGACAAATAAAATTTTCTATGATTTTATACCATCTTGTATTTGTAACTTACGTTACTGCAGTTTCGTCTTAGAAGGACATTTTTAAATGAATACAATAAACAAATACAAAGTGGTATAAAAACATAAGAAGTTTATTTCTGATACATCAATCAATTTATTTAATGTAAAGTTCCTATACGGATTCTAGTCTTTTATTCGAATTAACAGTTGTTTTCACAACTAATGAACTGTGGCTATTCAAAAATTTTTAGGGATGTAATTTTCTATATCCTAATTGTGAGTTTTCAACACAAATCTCAAATGGTTCTGTCTGATGTTCCTGATATCGAAGAATTGAAATTCCCAGATGTCGGAATTGAAATTTGAAACTTTAATTTTAATATTAAACAAAAATACTTCTTTCTGGTGGATATCATAGTTTTTATATAAATCTTTCTGAGAAATATCATCTTCCACAACCCCAAAAAATCAAAATTGAAATAAAGAACTTGATACAGGTGTGGTGTGTGTGATGGAGGTGTTCTAGTTCATTTCAATAAGTTGTTGTGTAAATTCAATGTTCTTTTTATACAAAGGGAAATGCATCAATCCATCAGAAATGTTGCCGTATTTTTCCTATCAATATGACTTTCTATGCAATAGCACAGATACTCATCTGAATGTTTCAGAGGCCAAAACTTGCCCTCGTCCTCAAAACTTAAAAAATCAACTAAATATAACGCAGTTTTTCCTTACTTCAATTCATTTTTGAACTTTCCCGATAGATGTCATAAGAAGAAAGTATTTACAAATTACGACTCATTTTGGTTGCACAAATTGATGACGCATGTTTAAAGATCGATACTATATCTACATATAATACCTACAGGGTTCTTGAATATATCAAAGATGTCAGTGAGTTATTCCTTAACCCCTTTTGAGTAAAAATTTCATGTCATAAATGTAAGTAATCGATCTATGTTCAAATTTCAATGGAAAATTTATTTTACAAACAGAACCACTAGCACTTTTGAAAATTTTCCACTGAGAACATTTACTTTACGGAGATGCGCCAGCTCGACATTGAGTTCTTAAGACGCTCTGAAGCGATTAACATTAGATTTCAAGCGCCGTAGATTATAGATACTCATTTGGTTATACTCATAAAATTAAAATATTATGAGGTATTAGGTATAGTTATGCAAATTATAGTTTTTCGAGTAGGTTCTTCTGATACAAGTATCCAACCTTCCTTCAAAGTCAATGACTATCAAGGTTGCTGGTGATATCTGGGCCTTCAACTAACCGGATTATGAACCCAAATAGAATATGGATATCTTTAGGGAAGAAGTTACATCTGTGTGAGCAATATTCTGGAGAAGGCTCAATTTGAGCTTTATAAATAGCGTCTGACAAGGTGTCTTGGTTATTTTCAGGAAAGATATTCGTTTCCAGTTTGACGTCCAATAGCAAAATCGTGTGTCCTGACTTTTTTGTGTCCGATTCTGTCACAATTACATCCTTAGAGAAAACTGGTGCCTAAATTTTGTTGGCATTCAATTCAGTTTCTTTACTGTCACTTCAACTCATATTTTCATTGAGAATTGAAACTTCGTGTTGTCAGCGAAGACGTACTTTTATCTGCTGATGTTCGGGCATCTAAATTCAAAAGAGTGACAACGATAGATCCCTGGGGAACACCAGCATCAAAGGTATGGCTATCCGAGAAAGAACCATCGATTTTTATTAGTAAAACCTTCATGAAGATACTTAGGAATATGAAGTTCAACAATCGGAGACTCTTCGTGTTTCTAGTTTGGATTTCTGAATTAAGTTTCATATCTACATTTTTGAAAAAATAATTACTAACTGGATCATTCAATTTGTCATTTAACATCACTCATCGATCACGTCTGAATGAAAATGATATAGAGACAAAGATCACAAAAACTCACATTTTTTCAACACAATAGGAAAATCACCATCAACTTATAAGACTTTACTCTCAAACTGATTCGATTAGTTTCTGTTGACATCTGATTAACGGCAAAACAGATTTTAAACATATCTATATAGTTATTTTAGAGTTATATCTTTGTAGTTTTCACTTTAATTCGTATGCATTTATGCAGAAACAGATAGAAATTAGATACCTCCTATTACACCCTCATTTCCATTTGTATTGATCCATGAGAAGTTATACAGAAAAAAGTTGGTGCTGAACAAGTTGAATTTACGACAAATGTGGCTAATAATATCAAAAGACATAACTATGTCATGCAATTACAAAAAGTAATTTGTTCATTGTGAAATTTTTTCCGGCGAATTTATTCTCTGCAATAAAGTCGGCAAATCCTTTTGCAATTATATATAAAAGTATTTTATCATTCGATAAACATTGTATTCTATTAAACTGTCAACGATTTCAGTAATGAATGATTGTTTTCATCAATCGTCTAGATTCTTTTGCTGCCTTTTTCAAGTCGAAACAATCATACGCTTCTACCCACACATGTTGCCATGCCATATGTTCTCGAGGTGCAATTAAACTCTTTTTTTCTTAAGTCTAAACGACTATTATCTGCAATTAATTTTTTGAATAATGAATACCTTCGGATGTTTCTCCTTCTCCTTTATCAGCCGTACAGGAACCTATGTTTAGTTGGTACTCATATCATTATTTTTGAAAGTATTGACAAATTATTATGGGGGAGATTGCAATTAGGGTTACCAAAATTATAAGGAGATGTAACATTTGCATTTCCGTATATTTTCCCTTCCAATATATGAAATAAGGCATGTTAAATAATTATTTTCATAGATCATAGATCTATAGATCAATTTTGGGACCTATTGCAAGGATTTATCTTGTCAGATAGTAAATACTTTGATATCCGTTATAGATAATGACAAATAAAAAATCCAACCAAATTAAAATTAGGTAAAAGCAATAATAGCTTGATAAATTAGATGCGGAAAACAGCTGAAGAGAGATTAATCGACAGAAATTGAATAAAAAACGAACACACAGTTGAAATTAAACATGTATGAAAAACGCCATAAAAATGTAACTTGAAGTACTTACAATCAATTTCATGCAAGTGGAGCAGTTATTTTGGAATTTAGAAAAACTTTGTTTTTGTAATTTGTGTAATTTGTGGAAATACGTATTGGCTAAATAATTTTCACAATTACCTGTCAAAATGCATTGCATGACTACTTTCAAACTGAAAACTTTTCACAAAAAATACACATAAAACAAAAAACAACTGAACTTCGTATTCAAATCTACTCATAAACATGCAAAATATTGAGAATAGGAACATACCTGTAACTCATTGACAATTTTCTCTGTCATCAGCTTATCAGGTGAATTTTGACCGCTACTCAGCTGCTGATGCATGTTGACCATCTGCTGCTGCTGAGCTACTTGTGCGAGGGCATGCGCATGCGCAGCCTGAGCGTGCGGATTCGGACTCCCCATATGAGGTGATTGCTGGGGTGGCTGTTGAGGTTGATTCTGACCATTGTTCTGCGCTTGCTGCTGGTTCATTTGCTGCTGGGCCATTTGCTGCTGTTGGGTTTGTTGCTGCTGTTGGCTTTGCTGCTGCTGGTTTTGTTGCTGAGTGGCATTTTGCTGCTGCTGCTGGACATGGGCTTGCTGACTGTTTTGTCCCTGTTGCTGATTGTTCTGCTGATTGGCCTGCTGAAGTGCAAGCGCTCCAGGAGTCACCACGTGAATTTGGCTACTGTTGCTGTGTTGACTCGGAGAATGAGCCGGAATAGAGTTCGTTGATCCTGGCACAGGTGAATTCTGATTGGAGTTGGAAAGGTTCTGAGGCATATTCTGGGGAGGACCTCTCGCCTGGTTCCAAAAATCATTGTTCATTTTGAAAACTGGTCTATTATTAACTTCCGCCATTGGTATTTGAAGCGGTGTTAAAGGTGTCGCCCTTAAGTCCAGGGCGGTGTTTTCTTGTATTTTGAAAGAATTTTGTAGCCACTTTGCTACAAGATTCTCATGTTCTACTTTTAAATTGCTAAGTATGTTTTGTTCCTCCGTCGTGAAAATTTTGACAGTTTATGTGACGAAGATTTCAAAAATTGCCGTCTCGCAAACGGCTAATTCCTTGCTTCAAAAAGAGTTTGTACTATTTCTTCGTGATGTAGATATTGCACTTCAGTCTCTGCTTGATGTAAATTGGCTTCTTGTCGGTTGAGTGATTCAAAGCCGAGTGAGATGTGTGTAGGTTAGTGTATACGAGGAACTTTGAAGGGTTGATTACCTCTTTGTCGTTTCAGTTTTTTTAACTAGCAGATGTTTTATAGCTGACCCTCGCTAGGTTGCTATAATTGTAGATAGATCTGAAAACAATACTGTTATGAGAGCCCTATCATTGCATTGTTGAATAATTACACATACTCGTTTTTAATTCAAATATATATTCACCGTTAGTGAAACTCTCGATTGTAACAAAAATAATTGTAAAAATATTTTGAAACATTGGAAATTGATTTCTACTGTAGTGATTGAATACTGAATTGAAATATCAACCAGGAATGAACTGAAAATTTTGTTTCAACAGCACTATTGAATATTAAGGGATGTGATATCGACAAATGCAAGTCTTGTGTTCTAACACATACTATCCAAATTCTGATCATTCAGCTAAATGATACTAGAGTTTTATATAGACAATGTACTAATAGATTATTCGAGAAACTATACAAATAAATACTATTCGATTGTATCTACCATTCATATAATTTAGCAACGTAATTTTAAATCCCGAGTTCCAACAAGCCCTCAACCATTGACAACTGAAAACGATTCAAAAAAGAATTGGGGGTGAAAAAATAGTAACTAATATTGCAGATCTCACTGCAAACTAGAGAAGGGATACGTTACTTTGAAATAGTCTTTTTAATACTCCGAAATGTAAAATAAACATAATCTTGTATACGATAGTCAAATCCCTGATTATTGTCTTTTCATGCAACCAGTCATAAAAAAACAAATGAGTTGAATTCTATTCCGAATCGGTATTGAAAAAATTATATTCACAACAGCATGAAAAATGTCTAGTGAACTGTCAACAGAGTGTTGACAGGATATAATAGGTACTGATCACTTTTCATGGTTCACTTTTTGTATACTTTCAGGAATAAATTTTCATTTTACGGATGATGAAAATTTTATTATGTTGTGAAAAGAGCTATATATATTTGATTGAAATATTCTGGAATTTTATTATTTTTGAAAATCTTATATAAACAGATTTATCTAACATTATATGTTAGATAAATCAGATTGAACAATTCCAAATTCATTAACAAAAGTGATCAATGAAGTCATTTATATCTTTATCCACAGCTACAAAAACTCATTTCATGATAATATCTGACTTGTAACTCACGCTGGTTTTCAGTGAAATAAAGAAAGAAACTCACATATTTTGACTTAAAATATTGCACTAGCCCAATGAACAACCACCTGAGCAAACTTTTTGTAACACAAGTTCGCGCCAAAAATTTCGAAAAGAAATTGTCGGATAAAATCACTCGATTATTCAGTAAAACTCCAGGAAATAATACAAGATATCCTCTGATGTGTTCGATCAAATTTATCCAGATAAATTTTTTTTTTCAAGTTAAAACCGACACTTCGCGTTTCAAATGTGAGCGTCCCGACGCGTCCTAGCTATAAGAAAGTCCGTAGATAACTAAGAAACACGTCGTCGTCTCCAAAAGACGTCCAGCGTCTAAAAGCGACGCCTTGTTACTAAGAATATAAGGGTAAAATCTCGTCGACGGAGATAGACTTATACAAGTGCAATGCATATGAAAGAGACCGAGGAAAAATAGTCGCGAAATAAGACAAAGACCTAAATATGCAAGTTTAATATTTCCAAGCGAGAAAGGAGACGTTCGCAAGGGTTGAAAGCGAGAAGTATTTACACAAGAAGAACGCGTTAGACAGAGAACAAAGACACCTTAGAATTTCATCTTAACGGCACGCATGCGTTGGCTCGTAAGGAGTACCGATGTCTATCCCCACCAAGGGGGTTGAGAAAAAATTGCTCCTTGTTATTTTTTCGCGCGCCCCACCACTTTCAGGAGAGTATCGGCAAGTTGCGAGGGAGTTTTTATATCGGACTTAGGTTAGAGTGGACAGCGTGTGCCAGTTTGGGACTGGTGTGAGGGTGAGTTAGGGTGCAAGATGCACATGGTTTGTTTGGGTTTTTTATGCGTGAAACGTTTTCGTGATGCGTTCATACGGGGTGTAACATTTCTCATGACGGTAATGATTATATTGATTCATTTATAAAAATGTGCTTTCTTGTGACGGGAAAAAATTCTCGAAAATACTCACTTATTTTCTATATGATTTCCCCGAGCATCTTCAAATGATGCTTGATCATAATTGTACAGGGTTGGTCTATGATATGTATTGTACAAAATTTCACTAACAGTTGTTGACATTTCTTCAAATTTCATTCCTTCCTTTCTCAACTTTCATGTTTCGTCAGTCCACGCAAATTTCAAGAAGAATAAAGTATGTTCCTGTTCTTAATATTGCGATAAATTATCGAGAAATGGTAAACGGAAGTTGGAATAATTTCAGCGAGGCTGAAATGATCACGACTCTGGATGTGGGCGAACATGATTTGAATATTTTTGTTTGGAAATTCTTCTTTTCAGATATAAATGTGAAAAATATATTGGTCATTTTTGTTTTAATCTTTTCATACACTAGAATTTCAATTAATACATATTATATTCATTCGAATATCAAAACTTCACATTTTGAAAAATTCAGTTAGAAATATTTCAAATTTTAATATTTCCTTCAGAATTTTTGCCAAAATACATTTATTCCTGAAATACGTCAGAGATTTAATTTAAGTTACATTCAATATTGATCTTATAAACAACATTTATGAATATTGAAGTCTACTCTTTCAGTCATGAGATGTGGATTTATTTCATTCAGGTTTTGAAATCAAAATTTTTCATTTTGTTTCATATGCTTTATAAGCTTTTTCAAGAAAGTTCAACTATAAGTTAACTAATCGAATTAATAACAGTTTCGTGGTTCATTTGAGAAGAAATTGATTTGATCATACTATGTTCAGTGAAATTCTATTTATATATTTTTTGAAGGATTTTACTCAATCATTGACATTTTTCTGATGGATTGATTAATTGTTTAAGAACAGATTTCTTGTGCTGAATAATAATTTTAATACTCTTTTTTCTGGGAATTCCCAATAGGATTGATAGTTTTTATTAGAAGTGATGCTGAAGAAATTGTTTCAAGATTCATTGTCAAATTGATTGTTTGATATTAGTTGAAAATGGTCACTTGAATATATCATATCATCATTTATTTTTCTCATTATTTAATAAAATAATTTTTCCCACCCACCAGAACTAGAGGTTTTGTGTCGAGCAAAAAATAAACCGGTGTGTGGTAACTAAATACCAAGTTTTTCATTATCACAAATATATTGTGAAGGATTTTTCCAATATAGATTTTCAATGATAGCACTAGATAAAAAATGCTACATCAAAATACTATGAAAACGATTCATGTCCCAATGACGACTGAAACCGACCGAAACGTTCAAATAGTGAAAATGTTTATTCAAATCAATCCAACGATTGGAGATACATCATTTAATATATTTGAAATGTGAAGTGTTATATTGCTCAATTAAGTGATTGGAAAAGCATAATGGTCTTAAACTCTTTTAATTCTCCTATTTATAATGTATAATTGTGTGTTATAATTTTGTGAAGTCACTGCATTCAGAAAATATCCGATGCCGATCATTGAGGAGAATCCCTGAGCATACTATAGTTACTTCAAAATCTCGTTGAAAGATGGCGCATACTTCTAGTAACTAAATGTGTTCGATATTTGGTTACGGGTCTAAATCATCAAAAATCTTCATACGGCGTGGTTAATATTCTGGTTATAAACTATTTTAATGAATTTTCGGTAAATGAAGCCTAAAATTATTCATTTTCAAAAAAGGAGATATGTAACTTTCAATTAGTTGAAAATATTTTCTTGAGAGATTAGGGAGTAGTGTGTAAAGAAAACACAGAAAATGTTTTCGAACGAAAACGCATTTTAACCACTACATGAGTTTCATTATCTTTAATAACATTTTACATACTTTGTAATGTTTTAGTTTATTTTTCATTGTTGCTGAATATTTTTGAAAATGACTTTGAATAAGTGAGTAGTTTCCGATTGGATAGATATCGAATTCTCACATAAGGTGTGAAAAATATGTCGTACATACTCATCTTAATATCTTAAGATTGTATAGAACTTATGAATTTCATGATTGCTGATTTGTAAACCTTTGAAGTAATCCTAAATTAATATAATTCCTGAAAAGATTTAGGTACCTGTAATAACGGCAAAAATTTAAATGAAGTAGCCGTCATTATAATTTATTCTGCATTCTACTTATCAGTAATCCATTACGTTGATATCCATGATAAATAATGAAATAGATAAACAAAATAAAAAATACAGAAACAACAGACCGCACTTGATGAATTGAATATAGGAAAATATCGAGAGACTTCGAAAAAGTAACTTATTCATACAATTTTATATAAAAAATAAAATAACTTATGATTCATAGTTAAATATCAAATTAGTTCATTAACTCAACACTATAAAAAACAAGTTGGTAATATAATAATAATAACTCTAACGATCTGAATTTAATAGATTTAATAAGCAACTAGTATTATAGGTGAAAAGAGTGTTTCAGAAGTTAATTGTTCTTGTGTATGAAGTGTTTATATAAAAACAATTGTAAGATTGTACAATGAAGAATTAATACTATTTTGAAACTTATACATTATCCAACATTTGTATAATGATGTTATTCTCAAGCTTTAAGGTATCACTTATTATTAGGAAAAGAAAAAAACATTATATTCTAGTTGATATAGTTGATAATTTCAAAAACATCATGTGTCACTTTTTCATTGATTTAGGTACATACTACTTATAATTTCTCTCACAAAAGTTTCGATTCCTAGAATTACATACTTCTATACGAATAGTACAGAAGGAAAAACTTCAATTTCACTATACAGCAAACAATTTATGATCTCAGACAATGTTTACTGGGAAGAGAACTGAATTATCATGTTTCAACTTTTTCTTGGCGAAACTTCAACATGGAGAACACCCAAAAATATAAAAACATTTCTACTGCCAACTAAAATGGAAAAGTTCAATTTTTAATGGTTTCAGTTTTATTTTTGATTATCACTATGATTATTTGGTAAACCATCTGATGCATTTATCCAGAAGGATTATCAACCAAACGCAAAAGACAATAAATTTGAAATAATTGAATAGGCCGATACTTGATGGAAATCTATATTTGAACTCATTAAAAGAGTTTATTGTATGATTTTCATTATAAAGGGTTTTACAAAAATCGCGACATGTGTTTTGCTATACAATAGCTTTCACAAGCGTTAATAACTAACGCTTGAGAAAGATATTGTATAGCGTTAATTATTAACGCTTGAGAAAGCTATGGTATAGCGAAAACGTGTGTGAAAAACATATAATAAAATCTATTAATGAATTTGGATTATATTGATAACGGATACCTAGAGGTAAAGATGTATATCAACTCAACTTTTTACAGATTTACGTGATTTTTGGTAACACATACAAAATTTCGATGCTCCTTACTTTCAAAGGGGATATATTTCGAATCGATATTGAAAGAGATTAATAGCTTCTCAAATATCTCATATATTATTTTTTTTGCAGATGAAAACCAAAATATTCTCAAAGGTTAAGCCTCTGCAATGAAAATTTACAGGAAAAATAAAAAAGTAACATGAATGAAGCTACGTTGTCGAAGTTATCTTGAAATAAAATAACGTTTTCATTTTCACTGAAAGATATATTTAGGTATAACATGCATACTTGCATACAACGTATTATATAGAAGTATAATAATAATAATAATCGTCTTTATCATTATCAAATAAATGTATATATAAAAAAAACGAAAAATACTGGTAACTCTCCTAGATATTTTTGAAAATGAAGGGCGAAGTTTATTTTTGTTAAGTGTTAGACACCATCAAAAATATTCTTCAAAACATAATGTGGATGATTACGATACCCCATCGAATTTATATCTGAAATATCAGCTATTTTCAAAAGGCTTGCAATAATTCATCACTCAAATATTGAGACAGACTGTCAAGTTATCACCAATTATGACGTTGGTAATAGGTACGCATTTTTCTGGAAGATTAATTCACAAAATGAACTATAGTAGGTATTATTCAATAGACATTTGAAAAATTGAAACTTTGAAACGTACAGCACGTGAAATATTTACTGCTTTATTTTCACTATGATCAAATACTGTACAAAAATAACCACATATCCACAACAGTTTCGGAAATTATATTTCCCAAGGATCCAAATGAACACCTGTTAAAAATATTCAGTGCAGTTTGGAGTATACCGCATACTGTATATAAAGCATAAAAATTGAGGTGCACTTTTAACTATAAAAATAGTGTTCCAAGCTGATTTACCAACTGTATGCTAGTATGTTCGTAATTTGCATAAAAAAATATGCATCTAACTTCAAACAATATTTCTTACAATAGAAATGTTCTGGTAAAATTATAGCATTCAAATACATGTTGAAATAATGTGGAATGTTGAAAAGTTTCAAGATCTGCAACTATGCAATTCATAACAACGTGCATATGATTGAATTTCATTTTTTATGCAAAAACCGTGCGTCAACCAAAAAATATCAGATTCCCTCAGAACGTAATGAAGAAATCAAAATCGATTTTCAATGCAACCCTCGCTGGACGCCACTGGCAAGAATAAACAAGTACGTTTTCCAGCATAAAATTTCCTCTGGAGCGTAGCAGATGCATAACTATGTGTTATAATAAATATAGTTTAAAAAACTAAAAAACACGCCTTTAAAGAACATCGAACTAAAAAGTAAAAAATATTTTTTCCAAATAAGCTTACAACAATAACGAACGAAAAATACTAGTATCATTCTGAAAAAAGCGACCAGCGCTTGATATACAAAAAATATGGCACCACGTTTTTTTCACAATAATACTTGTATTTTTCGTTAGTTATTGTCTTGAATTGAATTGAAGAAACTTTTTTCAAGTGAAGAAATACATGTAAAGTGAGTTCGAATTATATCAAGGAGGTTCCGTACAGCGCCATCTGCCCGTGAATAGATCAAGCAATAATGTCGTAATTCTGGAGTTACAAACAAACAAACATACATACACACAGGTGAAGCTAATAAAAGTTTGTTGATTAAAAAAATGGAACAGGGAAATTTATTTTCTATGACACCGAAGACTAGCCAATAAAGCTTCATTCCAAATATGGTTAATTTGATCGATTTTTTATGCAGCACTGACAAATAATTTTCATTTGAAATAACAATACAAAATTTTTTGATACTTCGCAAAAATGAAAAACCAGATTTATAACCATTCTCAACATCTATTATCGAACATCCTTCATTTCCATTAAATCAATTATTGAATTTCAAATAAGTGTAATCTACAAAGCTATGCATTGGCTACCATAAAAAAGTTTTTTCAATCACAGTTAGCCCTGAAAGACGATTAATCTAAATTTCAATGAAGAACTTTCCAATTTATTACGAAATTGAATGTCATCAGCAACACTTTTCAATTATGTACTTCTCTCGTGCCGTTTTTTATTTTTAGTTGATAATCGACCAATTTTTCTTTTTAGAATTACCACATTCTCTCATAAATGTAAAAAAGCTGAACAAATGTCTAATTGTCTCTTATAAGAGAGGTTAACTTTCGTCGAAAGTAATCCATCATAAACCCATCGGGTTTTTGCCTTTGTAATCCTGTCTGCAATTCAGTAAAGTATTTATGGTTAATCGTAAAAGATGCACGTGAAAAAGATGCATCGGTAATTGTGAGAACCTGCATGCTATAGCATATTAATATAGAAGTTCGTGTGATAACGAGAAAGTGTTTGTAATTTCATGCGTATGTGAAGATTTACCGTGAACCAAACCAAGAAAATGTGAGGAATGCGGATCTTTGAACTATTTCCAGATGGACTCAAGAATTAGGGTTAATTTAGACATATTACTCTTTGTCTCAAATATCTGTTTCAAATTGAGTTTTTCTGTATCTCACGAATTGTATAATTGGCCTATTTATGCAGCTCAAATTCAATTTTGAAAATTGAAACAAGAAACTTGTGATATGAGACAAATGATAGCGAAAGCTACTGTTGCTATGTTTTGTTGTTGGCAGTTCTTCAATTCTCGTCTTGGACGTCCCCTTCATAATGGTTTTTCTGTGAAAGTTCCTGAATATATTATTCCAGTACTCTTTTTCCCAATCAGGTACATCACCAAATATTTTGATACCTCCGCAGCTAGCTCAGGAACTATATCTCTGAGTCAAGTTGCACACTCATCAATTTTTAATTATCTGGTATCTGGTACTTGAGAGTCCTGAAATCTAGTATACAGTTAATCAATCCCTATCTGATAGGGTCCTCAGTTCTTCAGGACTTTTCCAGACCAGTCGTGACGTCATTTTTAGGTTCATCAGTGCCCCAAGTGCATCCTGGCTGTATGTGCAAAAACAGAACCGCTCATTTTGTTAAGGCTTCGAATTGAAAATTCCTTCTTCAAAATAGTTATATTCCTCAGTGGTTCAGAATGTACCTATATCTACAGAATCAAGAATATCAACTAGAATATTCTAATTTCATAATCGTATTATTCCATCAGTACAGTCATGTGGGAAGTCTAAATTGCATTTCAAAATGCATTTCAGTTACCAAATACCCACAAGAAAAGTTTGCAAGTGTGTCTCGCATATGTTTCTATGGCGATCATTTTGGGTAATGATAAACTCTACTAGCATAAAAATAACATTTTTTCAAACAAAGACCATTAACCGTCAGATGTCAATACCCAAATGAATCAACAGGTATTTGTAAGCCATTACAAGCAAGAAGAAATGAAATAACAGGTAAGTCGGTCGGTGGCCGGGCGGTTCGACGTAGGAGCTTTGTTCATTCACTCAACCGGCCGATGTGTGAGTCGATGGTTCAAGCTCCAGGCTGAACACTCGATTTTCACTAGCGATAGCAAGTCGAACCCGTGTTAGGAAACACACTTTGAAAGGTAAATCTTCGTTAGTCCACAGGTCGAACAAGTTTCGACTTCTGAAGGTTTTCGTTCGTAGGGGTGCGATAGCTGGTTAACAAAAAATCATAAGTGTGAACAGAGGACATGCGCATTATTGCCTTAGTCTTTATCATAATCCTAAAGTTGAAATGCAGAAACATACACATTGAACAATTTCTTGAGACGAAAATTGAGACTGACGTTTTGATGGAGACAAGGACTATGATAGTGGCCCATAGAGTTAATTTGCATCGACATAACAGGGAGTAAATTGTACGTTAAAACTGAACTAGATGACCACTGTAAGTTTTGAATTGAATTCAAGACATTATCTTCTTGGTGACCACATTCTCAGATAAAATAACAGAGAAATCATCATGTTTTTATCCAATTAGAGGTATCTACGTAGTCTCACTGAGAATTGCATCGATGCAAACTGTATGTAATTTATCAAGATGGTGGATCCCCGGTTACGCTGAATGCAGGTGTCAACGTACTAATTTTAGATACCTAAATCATTCTATTCACAAGATTCTACCCTAGTTTTATGTTATTTGGTCAGTAAGGTCTCTGTAAGATGGTAATATTGGCCAGATAGATCTCCTGACATAACCCACAGACCGATCATGAAAATTAAATTTCTGTCACATGGAATTCTTTTAATACAATGAGGAGTCAAAATTCGTGTCAAGTCAGGAGTGCTTTCTGAATTGAAATTTACATTTTGATTTTTGAGGTAGGTATTTCTTGTGCTGATCATGGAAAATGAGAAATTACACTTTCTATAAATATTACTGAAGTTTTTTCTCAACAGCAAACCGTTATTTTTAACACATGGACACGTGTTTCGATCACCAAGTGATCATCTTCAGGAAGAAGATCAAACTGTTTGATCTTCCTCTTGGTTGTTTTTAAATTCAATTGAATGTTTATTGGACGAAAAACTGTTATTCTCCTAATAAAACGATACAAATTACTTTATTTCAGAGATAAGTATACAGGTTGAGATATTATATTTGTATATTTAAGTTGTGTAACTTAACCTTTTGAAAGGAAATAATATCATCTATCAATGAGCAGGATATTCAATATTTTCAGGAAACTGAATGTAATTCTTAATACTATAGCTACTTTGGTTGAGTTTTCCTGAACAGTTTTTTGTTTTAGTAAATTTTAACCAAACGAACCTCACTCTCAGATATGATTGTACTTTCGTCTAGTTTTATGATTATGAAATGGAGCTTCCGTCAGAAATTTGAGTTGAATTAGGTATAGAAAAATCAAAACTTCCCAAGATCTTCCGTAAACTATGGTGATTAAATTTCAGTCGATTCGACCAACTGGAATACTAAATTGCGTTAGCATGTTTTTTGTGCTCATTGGAATGAATCATAAAAACATGAATTGAAACGTAAATGTGGACATTTTTGCATTCCAAGGACTTTCATCGTCAATATCTTTAGAAGTTTTTTTGAACATAAGCCAATGTGAAGAATTTTATGTAATACTTTATGAGTACCACTGTACTCCACCTACACGGCAGATTCCGATTTTGATCATATACTATTCTTTATTTTCAACAGAAAACTCACCCTCAATTCAAATTCTTGTCCAAATAATCTACCCTCCGAAAAAATAACGAGCACACACTACACTACACCCCTTGGCTCTTTTTATGAATCACCTCTTGAACTTCCCCGCCATTTTTTCATTTTTTCTCCCACCCTTGACCTTGCCCCCACCTTCCACATACCACCCCTGACGGCGTCTTATAAAAATGTGCCCACCCCCAACAAGGAATTTTTATAAATCCCTCCCTAATAAAAGAATGACCTGCCCGCTTTTTTCCTCAGCTGACTCTAATAGGGTGAGTAAATACTACTAACACTAGCCCCCTTTCCGGACACAGGCCTGACGTTGTAGTAAATAGAGTAGTCGTGTAGAGAAGAGAAAGAAGGAACATATGGTTCATTCATGAAGGTATAATTCAGGTGGTAGGAGGATAATCACCTACAGGGCTACTTCCTTATCGTTACCTGGTATACAGGGTGTGTAATATGTTTTTGGTCGACATTATACGGAGATAGATTTATGGTCTTTATTAAAAAAAATCTATATTCCAGATATGTTTAATTTACATAATCTGAAACAATCAAAGGGATTGCTTAAAATTGATTTTTTGGAGATATTTTTCACTTTTTGAAAGATACTCACCAAATTACAATACCAGGTAGCCTTATGAAGAATGAACTGAGAAAATTTTAAAATATTTTTTCGCTGCACACGTTCGTGACACTTGCTAAACTCTATAGATATCCATTTTATTTATAGAATATTGTAATTTTCCAAACCTTTATAAATTAATTAGTTTTTGTATGGAAATTGCTCGTGTTATGTCTATGACTTTTTTTAATTTGTAACAACCTAAACAACTTTTGCTTCCTAGTGTTATTCCCTAAGTTCTATTTTATTGCTTTGTGAATTAAATTTTTATTTGAAAAAATTAAACAGCACACACTATATGAACAATATGAAATCAAATTGAATTTTAGGTATTTTGTTAACTAGTTTAGTGATCCAATAATTTTTCTGAAAAAGGGGGTTGGTTGGGTAACAGGATCAATTTTTTGAACCTGTTACCCCCCCCCTCCCTCGTTCTTATCCATATATGTACCATGAAACGTTTCATTCAGAGTTCCGTTTTACTGAAATGTGGGGCATTCCTCATGATCGCTTTCCATAATTTTGATTTAAAGGCATTTTCTAACAAGGCTAAATCAGTATCTACATTTCAATTGTCTGATAAAAAAAATCCCCCAATTGTGTGATATCAAAAATCTCAGCCCATAGGTACGTCTATTTTTAAGAATCAACCTCATAGTAGATTTTTGGAGTAGTCTCGAATCAGTTACGACAACTGTATCGATTAACAGTCCTATTGTGGAAAAATTTCCATTAATTTGAGTATAGTAAACAAAAATCAAAAATAATAATTTTGGATATCATACCACAAAATTTTGAACAGCGATCATTGTCTCTATTTATTTTTTGATTAATTTGAAATTTATATGGCTGCCATTTATTATCAAATCAAAATCAAATCAAATTCTGCTACGAATTCTGGGATATACGATGATGTACGTGTCTACTGCTGCACATTGATTGTTTATAATATACAATCCAATAGTTTCAACTGACTCCACAATAAAATAAACCACTTTCTATGTCAATGTGAGAAGAAAAGGAGAGCAATTACGAGGTATCCACATCAACTGCTTTATTGAAGATAAAGTCGAATTGTCAATTGGTATTTCTTATAGTTTGAAACCCTTTTTTTCCTTCACATACCAGTTAGTAACTGCAAGGTTCTGTGAAATGTTTGAAAATTCATTGACTGGCGACGCGTAGCTCCAGTTTGGAAAACGATCCGACATTTTGGAATAAATACTACTATAAACCCCTTTCCATTTTTTAAAATGGAAAGGGTTTTATAGACTGAGCCACCCTGTCTTGCGGTCCAAGGATAGACCCTTGTGGAACACCATGTTTTGTTATTGAATTTTTGTCATGAACTCTTGTGATAAATCTATTTCCTTCATCATTGAATTTCATTCTAAAAATTTGATATTTTATTACGAAATACTTATTGACTTTTACTTTGTCACAATTTTCATCGAAAAAGAAAACTGCTGATTTCTTTCCGTATTGTTCTTCAATGAAATTGCCCTCGAAATAAAAGTCCCAGAAATTATTTTTCGTAACATTATAATGGTTAATATATTTATTTTTAGATTGGAGTAATCTGCTTTCATTTTTATTTGGCCGAGAAACTGTACCAATGATATATGTGATAATGACATTCAACAAATTTATTGCATTTGGGGATTTAAAAGATAACCTACTGCTATGTAATACTTGGGAATGCAGTTTCAACCATATGGCGATATGAGCAAAATTTAATTTCAGCAAAAATGACCATTAGAAGTTATAAACTGAAATATTGCTAGGAAAACTTTGCAAAAATATCAAGAAGTTTTCATGAAAATCTACTTTTTTTAGGTTTCATCATTTGAATTTATTTTTGATAATATTCTCGAAAATTGCTTTTCATCTGAAAAAAATCTACAGATATTTGTCAGTTTAGAAAACAAACTGAATAGAGAAAAGTATTTTTTGTATAATTCAGAATGCATATGAAAGTATTTGTTTCGAAAGTATTTTTCTTTCGTGTAATTTAATGTTTGTATGAAAGTAGGTTTTTCGAAAGGATTTTTAATTAACACGCCTGCTATAAGCTTCACCTGTATGTATGTATGTATGTTTGTATGTTTGTGTATTTGTTTGTTTGTACATCCAGAATTATCGACATTATTGCTTGATCTATTCGCGGGCAGATGACGCTGTACGTAATCTCCTTGATATAGTTCGAACTCACTTTACATGTATTTCTTCATTTGAAAAAATTATACTTTTATTACTATTTTTAATTAATTATCACGCTTTTATTAGCTTCACCAGTATGTATGTATGTATATATGTTTGTTTGTAACTCTCAAGCTCGGATTCTGTATTTGACAGATTTATCGACATTATTGCTTGATCTATTCGCGGGCAGATGACGCTGTACGTAACCTCCTTGATAAAATTCGAACTCACTTTATATATATTTCTTCATTCTAAAAAAGTATTTTTTTTATTAACAAGCGCACCTGCTGCCTTATTTGTAACCCTTCTTTGCGCGTCTGCTGCCTTTGGCTTGATAGCTGATTTTCAGGCTTCCTCTTCGGAATTGGAAAATATCAATGGTCATTTTTCTAAACAATATACGGGATCAATCAAGTTTAGATAAAAATAAATATAGTTTCAAAAGACTAAAAAACACGCTTTTAAAGAACATCGAACTGAAAAGTTAAAAATATTTTTTTAAATAAGCTTAAAACAATAAATAACGAAAAATACCAGTATTATTGTGACAAAAGAGTAGGCGCTTTGTGCGATATTTTTTGTATATCAAGCGCCCGTCGCTTTTTTCACAATAATATAAGTATTTTTTGTTCCTTATTGTTCTAAGCTTATTTAAAAAAAATTTAAACTTTTTAATTAGATGTTCTTTAAACGCATGTTTTTTAGTTTATTAAATTATATTTATTTTTTTCTTCCACATTTTGCAGGAAAGTTAATTTTTCCATGATATACACATCTTTATATAGAGTTACCTTCCTAAAATTTTTAGCTTCCTTTCTTTCTTTGGAAGATTCCCACATTTTTTGCATCAAGATGGAAAAGTGGAAAGCCAAAACGTCTCTTCCCCAAAAAAATTAACTTTTTCTAAAAAATATACCCCTTTCAATTTAAATAAGTGATAACAATATTTTGAGTTAAAATTCTTCTATGTGTTTATGAAGTATATCTATTAAATTTGATTTTAAATAATTCCGTTTGATGTATACCGGCAGATGATATTTTGGGCAAGATTTCTCTTCAGTTATAGTTAAAATGTTATTAGAAACAATGCTATCTACATCTACACATAAAAGAAGTTATACTATGGGAAGGAAAATGCATAACAAAACCAGTCATGATGTCCAATTTTCCTATAGGATATTATAAATAGATAAAATTACTCTTTACTTAAAGTGCAACAGTTAGTACATAATTCCTGGTGGTAGTATAAGAAAAATTAAAAATAGTGATATGATGTCATGGACGAAATGGATTTTCATTGGAATCTAAAAATCAGATGAGCTTTGTTGGTGGTCATAGCTTGTCTTCAGTTTGAAGGGGGGGTTAGTGCCACTGGTTGATAGGTTTGAGTTTACGTGGTAATATATTTCTATATCCTTCCAATGTTGGTGATCAGAAGCCTTGAGAAATATTGCAGTAGTGTCGTTATGAACCAAGTCATGACTCATGTTCAGGACTGGTTCAGCAAAATAAATTGCAGATACCTGTCTCTGTTCATATATAGAGTAAAATGAATAACTATGATACCTTTTAACAATACCCAACTCATGTGGTTTTTCGTTGAAACAAATAAATGCCAGTGGATGATCTTGTTTCACCGTACCCTTCAGGTGCTGATAAAAAATGGGTACAAATTAATCTTTCTTGGAATTTAAAGTAACAAACAAGCCGCTTTAAGAACCCCAACTTCGGAACAAATAAATCATATAAACACCATCCTCAAGTATGGACTAGATGAAATGAAAAATCGACATACTGCATAAAATTTGCTGAACCATTATTATACAAATTATACGAACGTTTGTGTAGGGGTGATTAATATCTCTAAAAAGTAAATTATGAGAATGGTATGTTTTTTGGGAAGCACTCACTTAGATATTCCAATAAGATAAGGATTCTATACCACACATTGCTAAACTGTATTAATTTTTGATAATGGGTTTCTTCCTGCTGGGAAGAAATGTGCAGAAACATCTAAATAGTTTTACACCGAGATCGAATGATTGTTCCAGATTTAATGTGTGCGTTTCTTTAAGAAAATCCTATAATATTTTTACCGCATGTCACTCTGCAAAACAGTTTCTATTCGCCAAGGTACTACTGATAAAATACAGCCTCGAGCCAACCTTAGTAAAGAATATATGTAAATCTATGAAGAATAAAATAAAATGCTACAAAGTAATCACAGTTTGTTTTTGGCGTGGGGCTCATGGATCTTTAATTTTTAACTCTTTCTATCACTTCTCAACTACTTTTAGGTTAGATCGAAACCGTTGGTTCCTTCAAATGAAATTGGTAATCTGACTTCTGTGTTGTGATATCACATCGTCATCATAGCAATGATGACGATATGATGTCAATGAACTGGAATAATTCGAAGAATATTCACGGCCTTCGATTAGAGTAAACAGATGAGGGCGCCTAGCCGAAGAGACAAATTACTACTGAGATTAGTTCAAAACACAGGTTTGCTCGGGCAAACAACGAAAACACAAGCGACAGTTAACAAGTGAAACAACTGCAACAAATAAAAGTATAGTGGAGGTATAGTGGATAGTTGTAATGCTCATCAGTTATTGTTATATAACTATTTGACATTATTTTCAGTACAATAACTCCATCATTAATTTTGCTCCGAAACACCAGTATCATCCATGGATGCATATATTCATTTTTCAATGAAACTTCTAATGGCAAACCTTGGTTCAACAAAAACTGCGAGCAAGCTGTCGCCTCCAAAAATCTCGTCTACCGGCAGTGGAGCAAAAATCCCAGTGCCGAAAACCAAACAAGGTTTGTTAATGCTCGCAACAGCTACAAACTCAGAATTAATGAAAGCAAAAAACTTCAGAATTAGAGAATAAGGGATAAACTGCTTGCCTATCGCAACGGGAAACGGGGCTATGGGGATTCTTGTGATCGGTAGCTAAAGCTTTCAATAAAATCTTTACAAAATCTACAATTCCACCACTAACACAAGCAGATGGTTCAATTGCAACAACAGTCAAAGAAACAGCAAAGCTACTAGCTGAACAATTTGCGTCCCACTCTATAGTTGATTTTCTGGGAAAGGCACAATACAACTTTTCCCACACTAGAAGCAACAATGCCGGAAATTATTTATCGACAATGTTTAATCAGGTATCGTACTTAAAAAGTGTGCAAATGACCTCGCACTAGTATTTTGCAGACTTTTCAACCAGTCCTACAAGGAAGGGGTTCACCCTTCTTGTTGGAAGATTGCTCGCTATCAACCAATAACATGGAGAGTCAAAAGCTTTTGGGCTTGATATTTCTAAGATCTTTGACCGATGCTATGTCTTGTCGGATCATTTTTTTGTATAGCTCTCCAGCTTCCTGAAAGAACATTCTACTGTAAGTGGTCGCGGATAGATATCTCCCGAATATTTTTACCACTAACGATGGTTAGTGGATCCCCACTAACCATCGTTAAGGGATAAGGGGATAAGGATCCCCAGGGATCCTTATTGTTTCTAACCCTCTTTTTATTGGAAAAAAACATGAATCCATAATACCACAAAACCCAGGCAATGGTTTTCTCCAAGAAGATAATGTGTCCGAACCAGGTCAGGACAGACAATTCCGCTTTCTGCTTCGATAAATTTGTTGGGGGTTAACACGGACACTAATATGTCTTGGCATAATCATGTCGCTGGAATTGCAAAAGCCTCTTCTCAAAAGCTTGGAACACTGTCTCGAACCAGAAAACTGTACACACCTCAGCAACTTTTGATGCTTTATAAAGCTCAGATCAGGCATTCTTTAGAGTTTAGAGTATTCTCATGTATGGAGTTCCGCCCTTAAGCATACCCTGGCGTTGCTAGATTCCATCCAGAAAAGAGCCATTCCTCTGATTGGAGACGCGACCATTACTTGCAACCTTGACAGTCTGGAATATCCAAGAAAGGTTGGAGATTTGTCTCTCTTCTATAGCTACTTTTATGTTCATGTTCATCGTTTTGAGGTTCAACTCAGTACACCTCGAACTTCACTGTTTGAAAACTCATTCCTTTAGAGAAGTGCGTTTATATGGCATACGTTCCTGAGATTCCAAATGAATTTAATCTCCATCGATTCGAATCCAACGTGAATCGCTACTTTCGCAAAGGCACAGTTCTTAGAGTGATATAAGTATTTTCCTGTAATGCTTGTGTTTTGTCGTCAAAAAAAAACAAAAAAAATAAGTCACCTGACCGCTGTGTTTTTTTTAGATTTATTCACATAATCACATACAATTTACACAGTTATACAGAATTAGTATAAAAAATAATGCGTTGCAAATGAAATAAGGTAAACAAAAGGTAAACCTTGAGCGTGAGAAGCTTAACTAAAAGCTATACATTTATAGACATATACGCAAATAACACATAATCACAAGAGAAATAATATATTTCTAAGATTCTAAGATTCAAACTTATGTAACAGAGTGAAACGCCTTAAAAAAAAATTAATGAGTTTTATATGTAATACATATTTTTTACATCAACATATTGATGTATTTGGAGGCGGGGGATTCGGAGAATCCATGATTAACTTGGTTTTTAGTTTGAAAACTCTTAAGTTCTGTATATTTTTCAAAGTTTTTGGTAACTCAATATAAAGTTTTAGACCTAAGCAAAAAAAAACTTCTTTGTTGTATGTTTCTGATGGTCTTGCTACTTGCGACATGTTCGATTTTTGCCGTGTCATATATGGATGACTGATGGCTTGTAGACTTGCTTTGTATTTATGTTGACGGGCTACAGTGATCACAAAATATAATTGTCTAATATCCAAGATTTTCGGTAGGGTAAGTATACGGTTTTTTAACTTTTTTTTTAACCTTGAGAATCATTTTCTGCATTTTTTCCAGGTTAATGAGAAACGTTTTATTGGTTGCAACCCAAACAATGACTCCATAATTGAGGTGGCTCTCGATCAGCGCGTAGTATATTTTCATTTGATTTGTGGTGAGTATATTCGAATAGTGTTTCATCCTGTATAGAATACCCCTCAATTTCTTCACTACAAAATTTACATGTACGTTCCATTTCAAGTTACAATCTAGATAGATTCCTTACTATTTATAACTGTCTGCCCTTTTAATTCTCACAACTTCATTAAGTCGTTTCATCTGTATGGTGTTTGAAATA